>JAPYZK010002976.1:0-41228 GCA_030522785.1 Platygaster equestris | reverse complement strand
GTATATGCTTTTATTAATTTATTAATCAATTTATTCAGTTTCAACAACAGATATAGTGTTCGAAAATTTTTACAAGTGTAAAGATAGTTAATTTTTGGAAATTAAGACATTGTGAACATTATTTTTATCGACTTGAACAACATAATTTCAAGAATTCAAATGCAGAAGAGAAGAAGTTTCGAATATTCGCGTCTCTATTTTGTCATTTCAGATTTGTTTCGTAGATTTTTAATTTAAAATGGTAAAATTTCATGATTGAAATAGAAGAATTTAAAGTTTAAAAATTTTTGACGTTCTAAAACTAGGAATAATTGGGAGTTCTCAATTTTTGAAATTCGATAATGTTTGCTTGAAAACTTGGAATCCCCTTTTTTAAGATAAGTTTCAAGTTGCGGTACATTTTTTAGACATTCTTGGGCGTCAATGTTTAAATACTATAGGTGCAATTGATTCGTAACGGTTTCTTGAATTTTTGGGTTCGTAACGGTTTTTTCGAATTTCGTGATTGATTGCCCTATTGCGTATGAGCGATTTTGTTTAATTCTTTCCCGTGCTCAATACTAGACTTCCGTAAACATACTTATACCAAGAAAGAAAAAATTCGAATCAGTAAATCAACTAATGTAGTCACTATATGAAATGTAATTAATCAATTTAGTAGCTTATTCGTATTTTCCGCACTCACCAAAATTCGCGGTGATTTTAGTCACCAAATAATGAAATTAAAGTTACGATGAAATAAAATATCGGTAGCCTCCCAAAAAATACTAAAAAGGTAAAAACCTGTCTGGCAAGAACGAGAGTAAAAAATCATTCTTTTTCTCTCTCGCACGTACCTGTTAAATGTGGATAAAGCTCGTATTAACGCAGGTGCCATTCCTTTACCTTCACGCTGCCGAAATAGAACAAAACAAAAACACGAAAAAAACAGGAAATAAAATTCGAGCGCCGGAAGCGCTCTCCGAGTATGGTCTTTCAAGGCCAAAATATCGAACTTGATCTTGGCCGAACTTGAAAACTTTCGAGCGTAGACCGTAGGAGAGGGGGGGGGGGGGGGGGGTGTCGAAAGATCTTGCATAACAGATCGCATCACGCATCGGTAAAATTTGAATGTGATCCTCGAAATCTTTCTTCGTAAATCATGGGGAGGGCTGATCAATTTCTGGAGAAGCGTTATTAGGAAACGAGAAATTGTTTGTTATTATATTTATTTTTAATTAATTTAAATTTCATGCGTTTTTAGTCGATTTTGCATAAAGATTGCATGATATAGTTTGTTTTTTCGTATTATTAAGTTAGTTTTGTTAACTTATCGAATTAGTTATTTTCAATTATTTGCTAGTGATTTTATTTCGACCAATTAAATTGGTCAAATTTGACTATAAGTACTAGTACAAAAATTGCCTATTTCCTACAGTCATTTTTTGGCTAATTGGACGAGAAGGATTTAATGATTAATTAAGTAGTTGAATTTCACCGGTCTTTAAACTACTTATTCTTTAGCGAATTTTGTCTATTTCCAGTAGTCAATATTGTTTGACAAGTCACCGTTTTTTCCTCCAGGCGAATTAATCAGAGCCGAATTTGTGTAGTTGAAGATGAGAGAATGTATGGACCTAACATCAGAGGTTCGAAAAATTCGGAAAAAAATAAACATTTTGAAAAATTTGAGGATTATTCTCTTCTGATTCCAGAACCTTAATTCTGCTGTCCAAATGTTGGAAAATGAACATTATATTTTTGGTTTGTTTCATGATTCAAAAGTAGAGTTACCAGTTGTAATCGTGAAATTTTTACCAATAGAGAAGACAGCCATGTTATGCCTTAACGCAACTCTGGATTTTCGCGCTGAGAATAACGCGGTGCTGGCGCAATATGCGATTCCGCCATTTTTGCTCTTCACCGAGACTACGGTGAAAGTCACCGGTGAATGTAATTTAACGTGGAGTTCTAAACAAATGTCACGCATTCGCGCAACTCGCGCCGTTGTGTTGCTGATATATCTCGGGAGAAAGAGAGGAAAAAACAATCGCGTCGTTTTATGTTTTCCATGGGATTTTGGTCACGTATGATTGCGCTGTTTGGCCCGGTTTCGAAATTATGCTAATAGAATTAAAGCGACGCATGAACGGTGTTCTCGGGGACGGTTATTACACTCGAATTTCAATCCGAGCATTTCGGCCTTGCTCGCCTTTGAATCGCGCTCGTCGCAATTTATTGGACATTGTGCTCTGATTTTCTGAATGGGACGTTGAACACGAGCATAAACGCCGGGGATGCATGGGTTTTCAGAGCTCGTTGAGTCGCGCGTTAGAATCTTTCTTCAGGAGACTGGAGTAGAGCTCTGAAAAAGTAGGCAAATTTTGAAAAAAGGGGATGTAGCGTCTGATCGAATTGCTTGCAGCCTCAAACTATATTCTAGTGGGTCGTTTTTTATTTTTCCCATCGATTCGTCTTCTCTCTCATTCTGAAATAGAAAGACATTACTAGTAAATAGTCAAAAATGACTTATTGAATTAGTGAAATAGAGTTGACTACTGAAAATAGTCAAAAATAACTCATTCAATTAGTCAAATGTGACTACTGGAAATAGTCAAATTTGACAATGAAATAGTCAACGAGTCGACTGTTTAAAATAGTTAAAATTGACTAATTTTTAGTAAAATGTTACTAATTGTGTTGGGGAAAATTGACTAATCGTAATAGTTAAACCTAACTAATTCACAGTCAAATTTTACTAACTGAAATAGTCACATTTCACTAATTCTAATAGTTAAAATCAACATATTTCAAGTCGAAAGTGACTAATCAAAATAGTTGAATCTGACTAAATGAGCGCGATCGCGATCGAATGAGTTCGCCGAGTAAAATTTTGGAGTAATTTTGGTATTTCTGTCTATTCTCTTACACGTCTGTAAATTTCTAAACTCGAAATTTTGAAAAAATAAAGCGTATATCGGCTGGTATATTGCTTTGTAGCGTCAAAGTTTACGTATGGGTCGCCTTTTTCATTTTTTCTGTCGATTTGTCTACTCTTGACGAAGAAAATGAGCGTTCAATCATTGAAATCGAAGACTGGCTTGAGGTCCGCGAAGGTGGCCTCACATATTTTAAATTTCGAAAAACAAATTGTGTGATTCTTGCATTTTTCCGAATTCAGAGAATGTAAGGGTAAAATTATGACCAGATCGGTGAGACTCGATCAATTTTGAGTCTATTTCTTCATGAATGGCAATCGAATTTCGACAACATTTTTTGTACAATCTATGAAAGAACCCGTCTTTTTGATATTTTTCACTCGACAGTAAAACCCCGGTAATTGCTTCTGCCGATTCGCTGGAAAACTTGAAGGAAACTCCTCGGCTGTAATCAATCACGGTTGATAGCAGGAAACCGTGTAATCTGCAGTAACAGAGTAATTAAAGTTTCATTTGTTATGCGATAATCAACATTTTTTCCCTATTTCTGCAGTCCCGGATTTTGTTATTATACATGCCCAAACGAAATATTATGAAGAAAAGGTCAATAACACGGTTTTATTTTTTACCATACTTAAAAAATATTTCTAACATAAAAACATACTCAATATCACAATAATAGTATTTTTTAGTCAGTTCTTTATGTGTAGATTCTCATGTGTTTATTGTATCTTATTCGTCATTAAAAATTGCCATGCAAATTAGGAGGAAATAATTGAACAATTACACTAATTAATAAATCCATGTTATGAAATTTTATTTTAAGCGATATTCCGAGTTTTTTATCGAGTCCGTGAAAAAACGAAACGCTTCAAATTATTTAGACCAAAACGAGCAAGTACTACATCGTATAGTTTATAAATAACTTGGACAACAAATTATGTTGAGTCACTTTTCAAGTGTATATAAGTAATGCGACAATTTATTAGAGAATGAGAAAAAGACAAATTTGAGCGTCAATATGGCCGTCTAAAGATGAGGGTGAAAAGGCGAAAAACGAGGGTTGCAACCCTTAGTCCCCGTCATTGGTCGCTGTCACCATTGAAAAGCTCAGAAAGCTACGCCTTCGTTGTACTTAAGCATGCGCGCCTACGATCTTATGCATGCGGTGAATGATTAAAATTGCACAATTTGAATAAAAAACGAAATAAGGAAGTTTTTTCTCAGGATGAAGAAGAATAATTTTTTCGGCTAAAGCAGGAAATTTGCGTACATGGAGTTGAAAATTTCAACTCGATGTACGCGAATGATGAAAATTTATCAAGTTGTGGAAAAATTGAAAACTTTCAGACTTGTAGTGTCTCATGCAATTATTAAGACTCATATTCTTTATAATAGTAATTTATTATTATCATTTTCGAAGATTTTGTAGAAATTGGAAGAGCTTCAGAAATGTGAAAACTTGAACAATTATTGTTAATTTATTCTGGCCCAGTTTTTGAAAATTTAACGATACATATTACGTACATTGTATACTATGGCTTTGTTTTTAATGAGCCTGATGTAATTAAAAAATTTTCTTGCTCAGTGAGAAAAAATTACCAAAGAATAAAAAAACCAGACCGTGAAAATCTCGAAATCTTTATAAAATTATACGGTCGTACTTGAAGCCCATTATATATTATACTTTTCAAAAAATTGTTGTTACATTTTTCTGTGAAAATGTTTTCGAGGATTTCAAATTCAAAAACTGAAATTCGATCTTTTATTTAATATTATATAATATTATATTAAATTCATGTATGCATATTGCATATTGAGATCGCTTTTCCTCGAGATCAAATGTTTCATTTTCCATCCACTTAGCATTTTTATGCATGTATTTTGTGCATTGTATAAAAAAAATTTTTTTCAACTCATATTTTTACTATGTAGCGTAAGACTTTATTTGTCTTAAAAAACAACACTGATCATTTTTTTAGCCCGCGAGGGTGATGCATCGCAGTTTTTTAGCTTCCAGTGAGATTTCCAAAGTGAAAGCCAGCTATTTTATAGAGGAAAAAAGAAAAAATCCCAAGCTTTTATCGATCGCACGTTAATGCATTTTGATAATCACGATAATGGCGACGATAATGCAAAGCCGGATAAGGTCATGATTGCATTTCCTCGCTTCGGCACCAGAATTGCCGATTTCGCGACGAGGAAAATAAAGAGCCCGAACAAGTGCCACTTTACATGAGATTTAATAACGGTACCTTTTTCTCGTTTTCTAGTTTTCTTTTCCCCCGCCGATCCAAACACAACCATTCGTGCGTTGATAAAGCGCAGTGGTAATTGCACTCAGTACAGACTATTCGCTGGGAATTTGGCGCAAGTGATAGAATTGATTTTGACGATTTTTTCAAAATTATTTGGGAGCGAAATGTAGAATTTTCATACATTTCGTCGATTGCCAGAGACCTAGAGAAAGTACTGGTTGAAGGGGGTGCATGATTGTAACTTTTTAGGGTCTTGAACTAACAATTTTTAGGGTCGTAGGAATTTTTTTCAAACTTTGAGATTCTGCAGAGCTGAGAATCGAATTTTCGTATATTTCGTCTATTCCTGAGGAACTAGGGGTTGCAAGGAATTGAATTCTTCTCAATTCTGACTTTTGGTCAAGGGCTGATACCAAAGTTCTCTGTCCAGTGGTCGGATTGATTTTTATATTTTTTTCGACATTCATTCAGAAACAAACTATTTACATTTTAGGGGGTTGAATTCTTCCCGATTCTGAATTTTTTTAGATTAAAATCGTTCTGTGTTCAAAATTGACTCACACAAAATTTTCTCCTTCGCAGCGTGGATTAACACGAATTTTTTCTTTCCCAAATTTATATTTTAAACTTCTTCACTTTGGAAATTTCCACCCTTGAATATGTGAGTTTCTCAGTTTCGAAATTTTCACATTTTCTCACTTTGAATTGTTAAGTTTGATTTCTCGAATTGTGGAAGGTCAATTTTTCAACTTTGGTAGTTGATTTTGAGATTTTTCTCATGCTTCCGAGTTACAAGTGTTGTTGCCCAAAGAAACAGTGGAAAAATAAAGCGTCGACGAACTTGATAGTGCGCAAAGTGAAGAAGGGGGTAAATAGTAAACGGATAATTGTGGGCGTTCGCAGCAAGGCAAATTTTTCAATCACGCGAGCCTTCTCGCCTGTTGGTTTCGTGCGTAGAAATAAGCGGGCGCACAAATATCGCGTTTCCAAACAGGTTTCCCGACCCCCTCACGAGATCCGACGTCGCCGATTAAACCAATTCCCATATTAGCGATTGCGTCATTACAATCATCTAAGCGTCATTATAATCGTCAAAACGTTTGTTTTTCACGACATTTTTCCATTTTTTTTTTACTTAAAAATGTTCTTTTAAACATATGGAATTCCATCACGTTTCGTAGGGAAACTTCGATGATAATACTTAATTTTCTAATACAACTCTTTTTATCAATGGAGAATTAATGATTTTATGTAAGTCGGGGGGAGGGGTTATTTAGTCTATAAGGTGATATTCTATAAGTTATTTAGTCTGTAAGTTATTGATAGTCTGTTATAAGTGATAGTCTATTAGATATTTAGTCTATAAGGTGATTAGATGGGTTCTGGATTTCTTGCCTCAATTTTGAACCTGGAAAATCGATTTTTCATACATAAGTGCCCTTACCGGAGAAGGTATTTGTTGGAGAGGGCATGATCCAGTAACTATCCAAAATGATGCCAAAGAAAAAAAAATTGGCAACAGTGCAATTCTTTTCGGGTTCGATTTGGGGGTCCGAGAGGAGCTTAAATTCGAAAATTAGTCACCCTGCCCCCTTGGGAAATTCCGCCATCTTGGATTAAAAGAGTGAGTTTTATTATTTTGAATATAACTCTCTTCCTCGACTTTTTTCGAAAAAAAGTTATGAGTACAAAGTTGTCAAGAAAAAAATTCTCTACAAAAATGGTCCTGTGACAATTTTTATTTATTGCATAATTATTGCAGTTATAAACAAATTAAACGTGAAAAATGTTTTTACCCTTCTTCAATCGCTTTAGGGTATTTCCATGAGCATTCTAAACAGAGAATGTTCATGTTTCGTAATTTGTTGCAAAACTGTATAATTGCATTTGTTATAAACCAATTTATTATTACAACAACAAATTTTTTCCCCAAAACAAATTTATTATAACAACAAATAATAAATAAATAATAAATAATTTTTTCCCAAGATTTTTGAATTAAAAAAATTATGGAATTTCAAAAATATTTTACTACAGAGGAATTCACTTGAAAAAAAAAACGCGCCAAAGGCACTACCTCGAAGGTGGTGTGGAAATGAGTTACTCGCGATTAATGACTACCATACGTTGATGATGATGATTTATTTATTCTAAAATAGTGGAAAAAAATAATCTGAAGTTAAATTACTCGATCATTTGAAAATCATAAAAAAGTTCATAAAGAGAAAAAATTTTTCTGTTGCAGTAATTTGTTTATAACAAATGCAATTTTGCAGTTTTGCAACAAATTACGAAACATGAACATTCTCTGTTTAGAATGATCATGGAAATACTCCAAAACGATTGAAAAAGGGTAAAAACATTTTTTACGTTTAATTTGTTTATAACTACAATAATTATGCACTAAACAAAAATTGTCATAGGACCATTTTTGTAGAAGATTTGTTTCTCGACAACTTTGTACTCATAACTGTTTTTCGAAAAAAGTCGAGGAAAAGAGTTATATTCAAATTAATGAAACTCACCCCTTCAATCCAAGATGGCGGAATTTCCCATGGGGTTGGGGTGACTAATTTTCGGATTTAAGCTTCTCTGGGACCCCCAATACGAACCCAAAAAGAATTGCGCTGTTGCCAATTTTTTTTTCTATTTCTAAAGTTACTGGATCAGTGGAATTCTTTTGAATCTCATCTTGCCAAAGCATGGAGACCTTGCATTCAGAGCAGGTTCCCCAGTGTTATACATCTGTTTCTCGATACATATTCAATAAACGATTTCATTAATTTTGTTACACTTTCACATATTGAAGTATATGAAAATTTATAACATATTTTCTGAGAGTGTTGTAATGAAAACCCGTCGATCCTTGTTTAGTGAACGCGACCGCGAATGAACGGGATTTAATGAGCTCGTCAATAATGCAGAAACACGAGATCACGCAAAAGGGACACATTCCTGTTATGCCTGGATATTGCATTGTATCGATCCTATGACACGAGAATGACGAAACGTGAAAAAAAGCAGAATGATATGCAAAACAAGGCGACGCCGATGAATGAAACGAGCCGACAAGGACGATCAGTGGCGCAGGAATTTGTTGCGTACACGCAATGTCGCGAGTTCCTATCCCTCCCTTATCAAATATTTGTCATTGGCGAAGCGTTTCATATTGTAAGTCACATTCGCCCGTACACGGCTAAACGGTTCTTTATCAGAATCGGAAGTTCCTTTAATATACGCGAATGATTGTTGTGAAAAGTGTATTCTTATATTGAGTCGAATATTATCCCCTACCCCCCCCTTCCCCCCAGCGCATCATTTATGCAGATATGATAGTACAAATTGAAAATGAGCACATTTACTTGAATTAGAAATTTCGAAAATGCGAAAAGAACACATTCTGACAAATGAGAGTGTAGGTGCCAAGGACTTATGAGTTTATGAGATACTATCGGGGCTTAATTGTCGGAAAGGGGTGCTGTATCAAAAATAAAAATCATGCCACAAAATCAATTTGGCCACAGCCAATACGCGGCCAATTTATTTT
The DNA here is from genome assembly GCA_030522785.1 of Platygaster equestris. Taxonomy (NCBI): domain Eukaryota; kingdom Metazoa; phylum Arthropoda; class Insecta; order Hymenoptera; family Platygastridae; genus Platygaster; species Platygaster equestris. Next base: position 32,505 of record JAPYZK010002976.1, on the reverse strand, counting down.
TTTAATATATTTTTCGGAAAATTGGTGCGACAAAGCTTATTTTTTTTACAACCGATTAGCAACTAATTAGCGGCAAATTTAGCACCAGCTCACTTTGAATTTTTGTCGATTTTCAAACCTGTGCTTTGCTAAGTTTATGTGAAGTTAGCAGAAAATGCTGTATTTTTTAAAAAATAAAAGCGACTTAATTAATTTTTTCACAACTAATTAGCGATTTATTAGCTGCAAATTTACAGTTGACTGGGTACATCATTTTCTAAATTTGCTTTGCTAAGTTTATGGACATCAAATATTATATGATTTAAGAATTTTTTAAGCATAAAAACTGCAATTTCAGGATACTTAACTTATAAGTTTCGTAACATCAGAATTACTAAATGTAAATTCAGAAATTTGGAAACTACCATATTTTAAAGTATAAAAATCATCTTCACTTTCGAATATTACATTTTTATATTTTAAATTCCTAAATTATAAAATTTTTGGGTGCGACAATGTATAGAATTGCCGAATTTCGGAATTCCAAAATTTCAATTGAAATCGCTAAGTTTACTATTTTCATATTATTACAAAAAAACGAAAATTGCAAATTAGTACGACAAAAATTTACCACTCTCAGAATTAGTAAATTAAAATTTAAAAATCTTAAAACTAAAAAACTTCAAGTATTAAAATTTTAATATTGAGTATGCAATTTTTATTTTCAAGGAAATACCAATTTGAAAACTTCAAAATTCTTAATTGTTAAAATTAGTGGAACTCATAAAATCAGAAATTCGGGTTCGAAACTTTATACTCTCGATTTTCTGCTATATATAAGTAACAAAATTCACAATATTTTCATTTTTCAAGTGTGAAAACTGAAAATTATAAAATGATAATTGAACAATTTTGCAATTCCACAATTTATAAATCAGAATTGAAAAATTTTTAACACAAAAAATTCAAAAATTTGTTATGTAAACTTTAAAGTATGAAATTTTCAAATCGAAAAATTCGAATTCTTTTTATTTAAAATTTGAAATTTTTTTCATTTTTTTTTCGAAATTCATGAGTTTTCAATTTTGAATTTGTAGTTTTCATATAGAAAAAAAAAACGAAAATTGTAAATTTCATCACCCGTAATTTCGCCACCCCCCACCACCAATCCCGACGCTATCTTGTTTTTCTGGACGGATTCGTTTCTGGACCGTTTCATATCCCCTTGATTCCTAGCCCCTTTCCCCATATTAAAATGGTACGTTTGGGACGGATTCAAAGCGAGATAGTTAACTGTGTCGCTGGGATTCACGGAGATTTATTCGTTAGTTTGCGGTTCATAAGAGACGTTTCCTGATACAAAGACAGCAGCCGTAGCAGCAGAAACGTGAACCGTCAATCGAACGAGCTCAGTCACACAAGTAGTCCACACATCCTCTCCCTTGCATATAAACAATCTCGCTGTAAAAATCTAGAACGCATGCGGCGCAATAAACTTACTCGTCGCTGCAGCGTCAAGTAACAACGTGTATATCTTTGAAAAAGGACGTAAAAGACTGTTATAAACAATTCAATAACACGCGAACACACCGTCGACAAAAATTACGAGCTGTACACCAAAACACAAAAAGGTGCTGCTCCATCGAGTTCTCTTTCATAAAATCGGTTATGACACTAATTTTCATTCAACGTTTTAACTGAAGAAGAAGTGCATGCTTCATTTTCGATGAATGTACTTATTATTCAACCAATACATTTTACATTGAACTTTGATGGAAAACTAGTTAAGGCAGGCTTCATTCCCATCTTTCACATTTATTTTGTACTGTTTGCGAATTGTGTAAAGTGAATGCACGAAGAACCTGTAATTTAGGGTCCCCCCAAAAGCCGCGATCGCAAACAAAACCCTGTTTACACGGGGCAAACGTCGCGTGCAACGGGCGTGAATCGGCAAACTGAGCTTTTGTGCTTGAGGTCAGTACGCACGATTATGCTTATTAGCTTTTCATCGTGGTGCTAGAGCTCTCAAGAAACACGGGAAAATGTGTAATAATTACTACGTCTTTTATAGATTGGAAAATATTTTCGCCCCTTTAATACATCAGGTCGATTAAACGCGATTTTGTACCAAAAATCTATTTTTTATTTATTTGAGAATAGCAAAAATGGACTCGCATAAAAGAGGGATCGTTTTTTCGACTTGTACAGAAGTTTTCTTGTTTCATGGGATAATTTTTGCAGCGATGTGACCGTCGCGAGAAAATCAACGAAAACCGAGAAGATAAAATTATCGAAATGCGAAGCTAAATTTGCCGGGAAAAAAATGCATTATCTGAGTCCCTGGGATTCTCTCGAGAGCGCTTTCGTTATCGCCCTTTGACGCATCGCAAAAAACCAGAAATTGAAGCACGTGTCGTTTTTTCATTTTACGTAGTGAAATGATTCTTTATTCTGCGTAAATGACGCGAGGAATGAAATGAACAAAGTTGCGGACAATGTAGGGCTAATTTTTGACCTGGTGATGATGCGAATTTCCGTGATTTTTTGAATTCGTATTTTGCTGGGTAATTTTTTTTCAGTGGCCCCGGAAGGTGATGAGAATTTGCAAACTTGTATTTAGAAAAGTTTGGCAAGTTTTAGTAACATTTATAGAGTTACTCAGGTTTCTGAAGTCTTGGGTTTTTTGGTTTGTTGAAGAATGCCAGCAAATACAGAATCTAGCAAATTTCAAGAATTTCCGAATTCTCCACAATTTATATATTCTTCGAAAGTGAAAAAAAACTTGAAAAACAAAAAATTGAATTGCCTTTTCTACAGTTGGTTCACTTTGAATATCACATCATACATTTCAATTCAAAAAGTTCTTCATAATATATTTTTGTTTACCAATGTACTACTGACAGAATTATTTCTCCATTCAAAAACTTATGAAACAATTCAAATTACTGCTCATTGCTCTGGTGGGGGGGGGGGGGGGTGTGGGGGGGGGGGGGGGGGGGGGGGGGGGGGGGGGGGGGGGGGGGGGGGGGGGGGGGAGTTTGTTTAATCGATGCCCGGACTTAGTGATCCTGTTGCGTTCACTTGTCCGCTCTCACGAGTGCCCTCCAACCCCTCCCCCCTTCCCCGTAATTAATTTTCTGACATCTATATTCTGAACGAAAACTTCAAAATTCGACGATTATTAAGAATATTTCACAATGGCTCGAAACTTTGATTCTTATAATTATTAAAAAACTTGGTGGATTTTGATATTTTTTAAAAGATGTATTTTTCTTGTCAGGTCGACCTTTACATAAATTTCATGAGGTTAGCTATCATTATAAATAAAAATCATTATTTTTTTACAAAGTTTGAAGGTGCAATCAGAATTCTGATTGGAATTAAATTATTATTCAAACTTGAATTTTTAACCTGATGATTTTCGTCATCATCTTTTAGTTCTCGTTGAAAAGATTATTGCCACGACTGTTATTATTGGACGACATTTCGTGCAACGCCCGAATCGTTTTATCGCGAATTTATCCGACTTCGGGAATGCACGCGGAGACACATTTATTTGGCATGGTTGTTGGCATAAATCAGCATAGTCGAAAAAGCGACGAGGAAATCGTGTATTAGCGTATATTATTTCATAGCGTGACCCGAGTCGAGACACGGCATCGGGACATCAAGAAAAAGACCGTTTCTTTCGTAATAAAAAACGTCGTTCCTTGACTTTTCTGGCGAAGGGTATTCATTTTTTACTCTGAGTAACTGTGATTGACTGTCGAAATCAACTTCCAACTTCAAAGATGACACGAGGTTGAAATGGTTAAAATTCTGTACGTACCTAAAGTTTGGAACATTAAAAGTTTAACGAAGAAAAAAAAATAATAATTCGTGACCGTAAAATATTAAAATACTATAGGATTGCGATATGATGAATAATTCTACTACCTGAGCGAACCCCTAACGAACTTTAATTTTTTATCGACGAACTAGTAACATAATCGAAACCGGACCAAGTTCATTCTATTCCTTCCTAAAACAGTGACGGGTAATATTATTCGCACCCTCAAACAGGCCCTGGAACCCACCCCTATCGAGCAGCGAACTACCCTCGATTGCTAAAATGTGCGATTAAATTATAATGCATGGTTAATCATACTAGTCAGTAGAATCTAATGATCAGAAAGGATAGTGGTCTGTATGAGAGGTTTTACTGTACATAGAAAAGATAATTATAATTATCATCCATACTGTAATGGGCCTATGATATTACTATATACTTGCACGAAAATCATTTTAATGCAAAAGGTGCACAAAAGATCGACGCGCAATAACAAAAAAATTTTTTACGGCTCATAATCAATGCAGGAAGTGTAATGGCGCGCCTGAAAAAAAAAACATGGAGAGAATAGTAGCGGGAAAGAGCCCGTGGATATTATTATATACTTGTGAAGTAACAAAGAAATGTGCAATTTCCGAGTGCATCGTCGCATGTCACTCCGTTTTCTCGTGCCATGCTCCTCTTTCCCTGGGCACGAAAAAAAAGAAAGAAAAATAAAACATTGTCTCCGAGAGAGCATCGGGAGCTTGTTCAAACAGAATAATAACAGCGAGCGCATATACATACGTGTCGCCGATCCCGTTACCGTGGGTTCGATCGAATCGACTGTCAATTCCGCGCTCGCCGATGCATGTCATTTCGGTTTTTCACCACGGTCAATTATTTTTCAGTTTCCTTGTAAACAGGGAATTAACGGTAGTCATTAATGCGGGGAACGAATCTAAGATCGAGCTGGGGTAATGATCTCAAGCAGAAACGACTGAATTATGATTCGTGTGTTTGTTTGCAGTCTGTATAATTTTTGTCTGAGGTTATTATAGTCATTAGGTAACTATTTGACAGTGAAATTTTATAATTGCGTTTAATTGAAGGGTGCCAATTATTTGACAAATTACAAATATCGTAGAACTACCAGTTGGAGTGTAACAACTTTTTCACGAAACTATTTCTGACTTTCCAAGATCGCGCAGAGGGTTAGAAAATCTTCACTCCATGAAAAATCAAAAGACATTTAGAGAACGTTTTATGTCGAGACAAATTTCGAGGTTCGTGTGTAAGTTGAATTACACGGTGAATTGGTAAAATTTTCCGCTCTTCGTACTTGAAACCGACCGAACAAATTATACCCAAGTTAACAGTGATGAATACGAGAGAAAGAGGGGGAAAAACGAGAAGTTAAAAAAAGTTTGTTGGGGCGGCTCTGTCTTGATCAACCCTTTGCTGGCGCCGCCCCCGTGTTTCAACCCTGCGAGGGTGGAAGAATTCGCAACCTTCTGCGCAATCCCCGGAGGCTCGATTTTCCGGTCACGGGGATGAGCCTTTGGCCAAGAAGTAGGAGAAGGCGAAATCGACCCCACCGGTGGTCTATTACGATCAACCTATATTTTTCTGTCTTTCCCTTTATTCCAAACCTCGAGCGCGAAACGATCGAACGCCAGTTTCGCGAAAACTCTCTATCGGCGAAGTTGATCCCTTTTCGCGTCACGAGAATTCGTTATAGTAATTTTGAAAAATAGTTGCGAACTTGTTAGTTCTTTTTAGGAGTGATGATGACTGTTCTTGGGGTTGGACTGATGGAAAAAGTGGTGGAAGTGACCGAGGATATTTTCTGGTGAACATTCGGGAAGTTTGGGTTTAGGGAACTTTCGGGGTTTTGGCAGTATGTAGTGGTTTTTTGATTTTTCGGGAATTTTTGGTGTTCGAGATGATGGAATTTACTTGGGCGATTCAGCATGCCGTGGATCCGGGGCAAAGAAATCATGAGTATCCGGAAGCGCGGAGACTTCTTTCCACAGGTGCTTTTTTTTGGAAAATATTTACCTCCCCCCCGAACCTCTTTTTTCATATTATTTTGTGTGTGGTGCATAGGATAACAGGGGAGTGTTATGTCTTAAAAAATCGTGGAATTTTGAGGAAATTAAGTGTGATCTTGAGAGAAGAGCAACAATTCGAAATTGTTTTTTTCGCAGTTTGGAATGATGAATGATTTATAATTTTAAATTATTGATTTCAATCGGTATTTGGAATTTTTTTAAATTTTCGAGAGTTTTTAAAATTTTAGTTGGATTCTTCAGAGTTTTATAACAGCTTTAAAATTTTCAAAAGATCGAAAACATTTCGGAAACTTGTAATTTTGTGTGTAAACCGTACGACTTTCGAGAATTTATAATTTTTTTTCGAACTTAAAAACTCGTGTGATTTCGAATATTTCTGAAGTATATCCGATTATATGATGAATGATTTTATTTTATTACGCCTCGATTTCCTGTGATTTTATACGTCATTCAATAATGTGCAAAAAAGTAGTTGAAAAATCTCTAGTAACTTAATAGATTCTCATATTAATAATTCATGAAATTTGTTGAGAATTCAAAATTTCTAATAAGATTTTATTTTCTTATAAGGTCGATCTTATATGAAATTGTATAGGGAATTTGAATATCTTATGAAATTTCAAAAATTCTTACAATAGTAAAAATCTTTAGTGATGTCATAGTTAATAACTATCTGTTCTCCTTCCTTCACTACTTTCTCTATTGTTTTTAATTTTTTTCAAATGATCGAAAATCAATTTTTTCTCCGAGATGGGAATATAACGCCATTTAAGTACCCGGACAATTCGCCAATCGTAAAATAAAGGCGCTCGTTTACTTTCGCCGAACGGCCGAAATTGCGAAAAAGCTAATCGAATTCTCGACCCCTCCCTCGCCCCCTTTCCCCCTCATTATTGTTTTTACGACATTTTTCCGAGAAAAGTGTTAAATTAAAGTCGGTTTATTCGCGGTCGTTAAATTTCCTTTCTCGTATTTCTGGGGGGAAGTAATGATTGGTAATTAAAGGATTGTTGAATGGGTTTGAAAAAAATAATGGAAAAGATTCTTCCAATTTATTAATTCTATTTTCAGATGGGAAAAGTCCCCACCATGTATTTTCGATACATCAAAAATTTGTTAGAAAATTAATTTCGTCAGTTAGCAAGTAATCCCTGAATTTCAGAAATCCTCCCCTCAAAACTTGTCAAGTCTGTAAATTTTTGTACAATGTCCCGTGAATAGATGTGTTTTTCAAATTCCAAATTAATGATTGTGTGTCAATGAAAATGTGTCATTTTTCGAATAGTAACTTTTATAAAGTGATATTTTTGAAGATTAATATTCAATCTTTCCAGTTTTGAATTTTTGAATTAAATATTTCAGTGGTATCAAATTTTTATCTGAAATTATTGTAATTGATTCTTAAACGATCAGATTTTTAGAATTCTAAATTTTAAAATATCACGATACAAAGATCGATTTTTCCACATTTTCAAATTCTGAGTGAATAATTTTCAAAGTTGCTTGTCTCCTGATTAAGAAATTATGAACCATGATAAATACGATGAACGTAATTTCTAATAATTACAAAAATTGTTTCTTCTGTACGGAAAGCAATTTATAATTTTTTTTTGCGATTCCAAAGAAATTGTCGAGCGTGACGATGGCGAAAAATGCATCCGTGAAATACACAGTTTAGCACCTGACGACGAGGGCGGGGGCAACCTGCAGGGCGCCCCGATTATGCTAATAGTTGTTATAGTCCCGGGGCACCCTTTTGGCAGCTGGCTCCGAAAGAGCTCCCCTGCGAGGAGCGATCGGGCCCTCGAAGGGTGCACTGCTCAACTCGCTCGATTAACTTCCTCTGCTTAAATGCCGTATTTCCGGCATTTAAGGCCACTACTGCTTATTCCGACACTTACACGGTCATGATAGCGTCAACAGCTTTTTCGCGACAGATGCAAAGGGTCCCGCTCTTCTTCTTCAGATCAATTGCTCGTTTTTTTTCATCGTGAGTTTTCATTTGAATTTGAAAAATCGGCAAAAATTATATTTTTCTAAAGTTGGACACGAACCTAACAATAATTAAACTCGATACCTAATTAGATATTTCATACATTTTGGGTTCAAATTTAAGTATTTATTTCAATTTTTTTGGTACGTACTTCGAAATTGTGTACGAATATTTTTAAGACATATAGGGGCTTTTTTCATCATCAAAGTGCACTCGTAAACAATGAAAAATAAAATTATGAACGGTTTTAGAAAAAAAGGAATTCGAAAAAAAAATTATATAGTGGTTCAAAAGTTCAGAAACATCTAGAATTAAATAAAATTCGTATACATTTTAATCTTCTTAATCTTTATTATTTGCGAGAGCTCTTACATTTTTCCTCTTCAGTTTTCAGTTGTTTTCATAATTCTTAATTTCTTCGCGCAATTTTTGAACTTTTTTTGCATTTCTTAAGTTCTCGTAATTTTTAAGAATTGTTACAATTCTTTTTCTTCATTCTTAAGGTTTCGACAGATATATTACATTATAAAAAATTCAACGAGAAGAAGAAAAAAATAATCCGTCCTTTCATATGATTTGTTAACAGCATTGAAAGACAACTTTCCATTCTTTTTGACCCACTGCGAAAGCGTTCTTAAATCAATTACGTAAACAACATTCACAACAGTAATATTTGCATAATAATTATTACGTAGCAATTAAGGAAATTGTAATCCAGCGTTTCCTCCCGATTATTTCGTTTCGACGATTATTACGTAGGAAAACCAAAATTTAGAAATTAATAGACGAGAAGATTTTAATTTTTGTAATCATTCGTTTATTTTTTGATTTAACGCAAAATGAAATTCTTTTTTCCAAGTTTTGTTGCTCTTTTGTAACTTTGAAACACGTTAAAAAAATCGATCTCAAATTTCGTAATTAATTCGCATTTTATTCTTTATCAGTCGTTTTCTGGGATTTTCATAGCAAGTCTTATTATTGCTATAATGAATAATTCCACAGGACAATTCATTTCGCATTATTTTCAAATTCGATGTTGGTTTGCCACTACTCATTAGAAAAATGCTATCTCTTCTCCTCCCGACTCCGAAAAAACTACCAAACAGCATAAAAAAAAACATTGAAAACAAATGATCTGTGCAATAGGACACTTTCTCGACTTTCCCTCTCTCGAGAAGAAAATTTTCGCGTCTTCGTGAAAATCTTGCAATCAATTGTTGCAAATTTAAAATACCAAAAAATCAATGAAAATGATTCCTTAATACCCAATGATACTTTTTTTTGCGAAAACAGTCTTTAGAAGAAAAAAATTACGTTCCTCGGTGTAAATTTTCGCAAGAATTGTTTCTGCGCACGTGCAATGTTATTCGCATTTTCAACCTCCCATTTTCGCGTTTCTCTGCGTTGTTTGGTCGATAAGCTCGCTTTTATGTTTTCTCTCTCTCTCCTTTAGCCCGATTAACCCTTTATGCAATGTTTCATTGAAGCGCCATTTTCAGAGGGTTGAGTAATGGTTCTAAGAGATAAAAAATTCGTTTTTGTTGTGGGGGAGGGTCAAGGAATAATCGGGGGAATCATTTGTGAGGTTTTTAGGGATGATGATTTGTGGATGAATTTCGATGAAATTTTATGTACCGAAATCCGCAACAACGAACAAATTGAAGCTAAGGCAGAATATTAAACTCATATAGAAAAAAATGACTGTTACATTGAACAAAAGTTTAGTTGATAGGGAATTGGGATCTTTCTGAATTCATTTTTGAATCTAAATTTTTGGATTCGTAATTTTTAGATTTACTGTGCGAATTGGGACACTCGATAGTCCTAGAATTTGAAATTCTTTCGTTTCGACACTCACAGTGTTGAAAGAAATTACCGAAAATGTTTAAAACATGGGACAAATGACTCATTACGCGTTTCCATAGGTCTTATATGCAAAGACATTTCTAAGCCATGCAACGTGAAAGTAGTTGAGCGTGTAATGACGCAGATAATAATTGCCGTAACAGACTGTTATTTTGCTGGATGGTCAGGGCCGAGAAACCTCGCGTTTTGCCTCAAAACACCGCGTTTTATTGGACGCGTGCGCGCACGTACGGAAACTGGAAGTCTCTGGCCATTATGTAATTTGCTTTCGTGCTATTACAATTCGCCAATTTCGCGATACCTGCAGCGATTACGTTTCGCACGTTTTTTTTTCTCGTATAAAAATAATGGTAACCCAGGGTGTCGAATTTATATACTCAGAATAATTATAGTGCTGACAGTTTTCTCTTAGATCGAATTAGTTGAAATTTCACTATTTGAAATAGTAATGGTTCGTGTTATCAATAGAATGATAAGTTAATTAGATTTTTGAGCCCAATTTTGCGGATATTTCGGATAATTCGTATGATACATATGAACACGAGGATTTTCAAGGAAACGTGTTCTCTTGATTATTTGAAAGATACATTCAAGTATTTTATTTTGTTCGTATTGTACTGAATTATTTAGTTTTTGTTATCAAATTGTATTTGTCTTTATACTCAAGTCTTAACTTGTTGTCTTTAAACAACAAGTCAAGAGCTATTTGTTAACCATAGAATAAAACATACTTGCTAACCATAAAATATATAAAACATAGTTCACCGAATGACGAGATGAGTACATGAAATGTTTATATGTATTTTACACTCTTATTTTATATACACTTATTGTATTTGGGCAACAACCCGTTGATTTATTGAATAAATAAAAATAAAAATACTTCATTTCTCTGCAAATTTCATTACCCCCCCCCCCCCCAAAAAAAAAAACCCATAAAACTCCTACCCCCGCTTTCTAAAACACCCCCAACACAAAAAAAAAAAAACCTTAAAAACTGATAACCTCGTTTTGTAAAAACCCAAACACCTAGCTAATTATCATTGCAAATTATCGCACAGGTACGATATGGCGTTTTTTCGCCGTTTACGTGAAAGCACTTTACAAAGGTCATACCGGCGAAAACCGCTAGACATTTAGGTTTCTCGATTCGTGATTCATTAGATTAAATGTTTAACTCGTTAGGAAAACAACGAATTTCATTCGAGGACGAATTTTAAAAAAGCGCGTAAAAACATCGTTCTGCAAATTGCAGAATTCCGCGAGTTCCAATCGATTAAATATTGCTGGTTATCGAAAACTCGTAAATTTCGACGTTTTTTAATTTGCAGTTTGCCCGATGCATAAATTATTTCAACGATATATAGAGGATTTTTTTTAAATTTTCGATCGAAGTTTTGCTGAGTTTTATCCAGTTGTGGGGTGATACCGCCAAATGAGCTTTGGTAGTATCCGCGAGAGGAATCGGCGATTAAATCGTGACGAGGCCGATTCAATGTCGATTCGATCACGTGCTTAATTAGCGTTTGCATTTTTCCCATGATTTCAGAAATCGTGCGTTGTCGGTAATTAATGCAAAGGTTTCTTTGCTCGGAACAATGGCACACGCGCTTTATCAGACGTTTGTTCACACTGCGATAAAAGTTGAGTGAAAACAACTGAAATTTACTAAAAAGTACTAAATAAACTCAGTACAGTACGGACAAATCTTCGGATTCCCCGCATTTTTTTCGTCTTCCGCGATGATTTCCCTGAAACTTATGCAATCCTAATTGCACGTTGCAGGACGAGGAGATTTCGTTGGAGGGATAGACAACGAGGCGTTGGATTTTTCGCAGCTGGAAGATTTTATCAACAGCGACAGCGAGCAACCTGCTACGTGAGTTCTTTTGTTTTATTCCTCAGAATTACCTCAAATTACCTCGGCATGAAAATACGAATCGAAGGAAGAAAAAAATATCTTCATTGCACTTTTCTCTTACGTAAACCACTTGGTCTTTTCAAATGACCGAGACTTTTCCTTTTTTGTTTAATCGCGAAGAATCGGTGAAATTTTTGATTAAACTTTCCAATTATCTGAAAACGAGCGATAAAGGCGTGTGAATGGCGAACGCCCCTTTCCCATCAAAATTCCCGGCGATCGCGATATATGTAACGAGTTACGCATTCGAGGCGCTGACGCGTGAAGAACCGCTCGCGCATCTCTCTGCTGTGATACAGCCAGAAGTTTAACGTGAACGTGCGTTTAAAGGCGTAGAATTCTGGAGGAGGGGTGGTGGGTGGTGGGGTGTGGGGGGGGTGGGGGGGTTGTAGTTGATTTTAGAGAAAAACGATTCAAGATTCAAATTCGTTAAAATTGTGAATTGGATGAATTTTTGGATGTTGAAATTGTGAGGTAATTACTGGCAAAAAGTTGAGAAAATAGAATACTTACTTTATTTTTGGGAATTTTTCGAAAATAAGTGAATCGAGGCCTTTTCAGTAAATTAATGTCTAATTTCAGTTGACGTTTTGTACAGTCAAAAATTTTATGAATTCCGTGAAAAAAGAGATACAGCCAGAAGTTTAACGTATGTATACTGGGGGGGGGGGGGGTGTGGTTCATTTTAGAGGTAAACGATTAAAATTCATTAAAATTTGAATTGGATGAATTTTTGGATGCTGAAGCAGAAAAGTTGAGAAAATAAAATACGTTATTTATTTTTGGGTATTTTCAAAAATAAATGAATTGAGGCATTTTCAGTAAATTAATGTCTAGTTTCAGTTGACGTTTTGTAAAGTCAAAAATTGTATGAATTTCGTAAAAAAAGAAATACAGCCAGAAGTTTAACGTGAGCGTGCGTCGTAGAGGGGGGGGGGGGTGGGGGGGGGGGGTGTGGGGGGGGGGATGGTTGGTGGGGGGGTGGGGGGGTGGGGGGTGTGGGGGGGGGGGGGGGGGGGGGGGGGGTGTAGTTCATTTTAGAAAAAAACGATTAAAATTCATTAAAATTGTTAATTGGATGAATCTTTGAATGTTGAAATTGTGAGCTAATAACTGTCAGAAAAGTTGAGAAAATAGAATACGTTCTCTATTTTTGGGAATTTTTCGAAAATAAATGAATTGAGGCATTTTCAGTAAATCAATGTCTAGTTTCAATTGACGTTTTGTACAGTCAAAAATTTTATGAATTTTGAAAAAAAAGAGGTGATAATTATCGATTCAGTTACTTTGCGGACACGCTCGCGCACAATGAGAATGGAGTGCCGACGAATCATGGAAATCGAGCGGAAAACGCGGGCAACCAGCAGCCGCCGACCCGGCTACCGTCGCCGATTACGCAAAACAATTCTGTCTCTGCGAATTGCGCTTCCGCTACCACTCCCGTGCCCCCGGGAAACGCGGCTTACAAAGACCAGCCACAGGCTTACGTGCATCCGTAAGCCCCCCGTTTTTTACATCAGAACGAAGTTTGGGACTTGAAATTCAACAAATCGTTAGTTGAAAAAAGCAATGGAAATACGGAAATTCAAAGTTCAAAAAACGAATTCGTAAGATTTCATTATTTTGACATCTAATTTCGGAAATTTGAATTTGATGATCCAAAAGTTGAATAATTTAAACCGTGATTTCGAAAATTTATGTATTTACATCGAAATTTATTTAAAAATTTTTTGATTTAGAAATTGAAAATTCGGAAATAGCATTGTGTACACTATAAATAATTTGAATGAATTTTATAAATGTCATTCAAAAATAACATCTCAAAATTTAAAAACTTTCAAATTTTGAAATTTAGTTTGTTGCATTTTTCATGGATTTTCGAATTCAGGGCAAACCGATTTAATTGAAATGTTCATAAATTTCGAATTTACGAACATTATTTTATTTGAACAAAATTTGATTCGAAAAATTATGATATTCGACAAATGTATATTCTCAAAATACCAATCGGAAAACATAAAAATGCGAAATTTCAAGATATTGAGTTCGAACATTGAGAATTTCGGAAATTCCATCGGCCCTGAAAATTGAGAGTAGATTGAATAATTTTTTTTTATTTGTTCATGCCCTACATAATTGTTCGTAATAATTAAATCCGATCATATACAGTCAAAAAATGAAGCACAATAAATGTCGACTATGAATGAAAATACGAAAAATATAGAACAATTACATAAAATAACTTGAAAGTAAATTGAATCTCAAAAAACACAGATTATGTGACCAAGCCATTTTCATTGTATTTTGTAATACAGCTTTTTCAATTATCCCGAATCGCTCCTGAACCGAATCTGAAAAAGCTAGAAAAGTCGAGGAATGTTATCTCCAGAATAGACAACCCGTTATGGAAATTCAGCTTCGTGAATATCTCCGCAGAAAATAGTGACAGAAGTCGACGAAACTTGGAAGAATTACTTCTGGAAACTAACGATTTTTTAAAAAATTCGAAATTATTTTTCATAATCGGACTCATTTAATAATATTGATTTTTTTATTACATTTTTTGATGGTATTTTGCATAAGGAAATTTATACTTTTGATATTGGAGTCCCAAACTGATCGAAACATGATTAGAAATAGTTATAAAATGACTGAAATTACGTATGCAGACATTCCTTGCCGGAAAGTCCACCGGACAGTGGAAGTGAACCCCCTTATTCTCCACCAGGACACCACGAATCACAACATGTGCATTCACCTCGTAAGTTTATCGAAATTATTTTTTCGAAAGACTTTTGGAAATAGTCTGATTGTTTATCATACATTCAAAAAAATATGATAAACAATTATCTTGATTGAGTAACAATTATTATAGTCTAAATAATTAACTCGAAATTTATCAATTAATATTAAATTGTTTATTGAACTGTTTGAAATTCAAAAATTGCCAATTTTTTGAATACATACTAAATCGTTCAAATTTCCACAAAAATTAATGTTCCTAAAACCATCTTACAACATTTCAGCAAATATCTTTCAAACTAAAAATTATTTCCGTTACAAACGAAAAGAGAAAAAAAAAGTTACCTAAACGTCGGACTCCAGGTAAGTTAACTCAGAATGCTTGCATGTACCAGACCAAAAAGCGGCAGCGCTGCAGGAAATGTTGCTGCAGCAACAGGGTAACGCGACGGGTTACGCGACCGGATTGCTCTCGGGGTCGTCGCCGCGTGCTTTGCCACCGGCTTCGGACGCGTCCGGTCTTCTTCTGACGCACCATCCCGTGCTGACGCCGCTTTTGGCACCAGCAACCCCCCAGATTTTGCCCCAACAACAGCAACCGAGTCTCGTGTCTTTGCCCCACGAAAACTCCAACAACATCGCCTTGTACTCGACACTGCAATCGGCGCCCAAAAAGAGGAAACTCAGCCAGGATGGACTCGTTCACGTCAAACAAGTAGGCATTGAATTTTGCTGTTTTTTCGAGTTTCCCAGCTTTTTACTATTTTCCATGATTTTATGAGTCCATATTTTTATCCGATAATTCAAACACGTTTTCTCTTTTGAAAAGTGGCATTGAAATAATTACAATGCATTACTATGCGCGTGTAACCCACTTACGATCGTACACATGTCGCGTGAGTTACAATTATATTTTCTCAGCGCATAATTTTTTACATACTTAAAAACTATAAAATAATTTTGCGCGTTTTTCGATGTTAAGTATGAAATTGACGTCGGGGTAACGATGATTTTAATACTGAAATCGCACTTTCAGTTTAATTTTAGAAATTTGAATATTTTGTTTTATTTTAGAAGTTATTGAATTTTCCAATCAGAAGTTCGATATTTTGAGTGAAAAAACTTATCAGTTTTGTATTTTATGAAATATCACATTTTAGAATCGAAATAATTCGATCCTACGATCTTGAAATTTATTCTTTCGAAGTTGGACTTTCCATTGTTAAAATTTTCGGATTTTTCGATTTTCAAATTCGGATGACTGAAATTTCCGAACATGTCGTGTGAGTTACAATTATATTTTCTCAGCGTATAATTTTTTACATACTTGAATGTTAGAAAATAATTTTGCGCGTTTTTCGATGTTAAATATGTGATTGATGTCGAGGTAACGATGATTCTAATACTAAAAGCGCACTTTCAATTTAATTTGAGGAATTTAAATATTTTATTTCATTTCATTTTACAAGTTGTTGAATTTTCCAATCAAAAGTTCAATATTGTGAGTGAAAAAACTTATGAATTTTGTATTTTACGAAATCTCAAATTGTAGAATCGAAATAATTTGATCCCACTATCTTGAAATTCATTCTTTCGAAGTTGGACTTTCAGTTACTAAAATTTTCGATTTTCAAATAATTTTGTATTTTACGAAATCTCAAATTTCAGAATCGAAATAATTTGATCCCACGATCTTGAAATTTATTCTTTCGAAGTTGGACTTTCACTTGCCATAATTTTCGGATTTTTCGATTTTCAATTTCGCATGACTGAAATTTTCGAATCGGCTTTTCCTTGTACTATTTTTTACTTTTTCCGTTTTCCACAATTTTGGATCGAACTGTCCAATTTTTTTCCATCTGGTCAACCCGTTGCAAAATCTCTAGTTTCAAGTTTTGTTGAAAAACACACATGGTCAACGATTGAGACGAATGTTTAAAGAAGTAAAGAAGTTGTGTAAACAGGAGCCCGAGCTGGGGACCGTGGAGCATAGCTGCAGTAGCAATAGCACGGCGAACGACGGCGAAGACGTCAACGGCGACGGTAGTTACGCCGACAGCAGCTATCAGTGCATTCGTTTCCACCCGTTCCAGCAGACCTCGTGGCACGCACTTTGCGACCACAACCTCAAAGACCTGGCGGTGCCCCATTACAGGGTCGACGCCGACAAAGGCTTCAACTTCAGCAACTCGGACGACGCGTTCGTGTGCCAGAAGAAGAATCATTTTCAGGCGAGTTGCGAAAAAATTTACGATTTCTTTTCTTCGGGTGGGGCGAGACCCTTCCCCATATAAAAAGAACTTCAAAGCTGTTTATACGAGTGTCTTCCTGAAAAACGTTTTCGTCGAGAAATTTTTTCGCCTGAACGAAAAAAATGTGTGTTCCGAATAATCGAAAAATGTTTCATTACAGATTACGTGTCACGCGCAATTACAAGGCGACGCGGTTTTCGTAAGGACAAACGAAGGATTAAAAAAAATCAGTAGTTTTCAGCTACACTTTTACGGAGTCAAAGTTGAATCACCGACGCAAACGATTCGCGTCGAGCAAAGTCAAAGTGACCGAAGCAAGAAACCGTTTCATCCAGTGGTGTAAGAATTTATTTTTGGGATTTCAAATCGAGAATTGTTTATCAATTAATCGCGTAATTAATTGTATATTAATTATATTCTTATTGTATTTTTTTATTTGCATTTCACATTGTGTGTTGATTAATTTTATTCGTATATACTTATTGATTCTAAGATTATAACAATATTTCGTAACTTACGCATTGATTTTGTCTATATGTACATTATATATGCGTATTTGAAATGTATTATTAATCTGTTCTAATAATTTCTTCAGTTTACGAATTCGAAATGATTCGAAAAAATGTCAGTTTTTTTTCTAATATTTCGTGTGTAAAAAAAGTAATCGATTTTTTTACGAGTGGAAAAAGAATTTTTTCCCACAAGTGTCGGTCTTCGTTTACACGCGAAATCGGCATTTTTTGGAGAATTATAGACAATAATTGATGTTCTTTTAAAAATGATTAATTTTTTGTGATTTGCGATTCCAGTGTAGATTTGGGGGGCGAGCGCGTGACAAAAGTCACCGTTGGTCGGTTGCATTTCAGCGAGACAACGAGCAATAATATGCGAAAAAAGGGGAAACCTAATCCGGATCAAAGGTACTTTCATCTCGTCGTGGGTTTGCACGCGCACACGTCTGATCAAGCGAGTTATCAAGTCGTTGCTCACGCTTCTGAAAGAATTATCGTCAGGGTAATAAGATTTTCATAATTAATACGGAATTGATAGAATTGTGATATTCATGTAAAATGACGATATTCGTTGATTTAACATCGAATCAGTTGAATCTTGATTGAGCGTCAGATTCGATAAAATTGAATGCGATTGAAATCAGTTTTATTACATCTTTTTTAGCAACGGACGAAATCCGTCTGGATTTCGCACTGTTGTATGGAAGTTGAAACTTTTTTGAAGTTAGGTAATCAATGTTAATTTTTGGACGATCAATTAAGTTTTTGAATGCACGAATATAATTTTGTATATCCGATTAAGTTGGATCAAGTTATTTTGCGGAATCATTACAAATGGAAATATAAAGTGAATAAATTGACTCTGTGGAAAGTCAGTATATTTATGTATAATACAATATATATGTTGGTTTATTTTGTAAATATGTATGACTATTCATTAAATAATTGGATAGTATCAATTGAATATACAAATATGTAGCTGATTTTTTTATAATACGAAAAATTGTTTTATTATTAGAAATCGAGAAAATTCTTCTGAAGTCTTTATTTTGTTCAATTCGAACTGATTTAGAATTTTTTCGGCGATGTTTATGATTGAAACAAAAATTAATTGTTTGTCATTCAGGCGAGCAATCCTGGTCAATTCGAGTCTGAAGGAAGTGGCGTGAGTACGGAAGGTGGCTGGCAAAGAGGAGCAATTCCTGAAAGTGTTTATCACGCTGGTCGAGTTGGCATAAATACTGACAGACCCGACGAAGCATTGGTCGTGCATGGCAATGTCAAGGTATTTACATATTTTTGTACTATATTTTTCGACGATTTTCAAAATTATTTCGAAAATAACGATATAAATATACGTATATATTTTTCAATACGTGTATAAAAAATACCGAATTCGAAATTGTAGATTACTTTACACCGGATTTCAGATTATGTATAAACTATTCGAATTTGAGATGATTAACTACATTGAGTTTTAAGGAAAAAAATTGCTTCAAACTGCACTTGTCATGAAAAGCAGTTTTTATTTTCAAAAGTGATTGCAGAAAATTTCGAAGAGAAACGTGGGAGCTCGTGACTCGACCTGGAATGCCCATTGTAATATAATACGTGAAATTATCTTCTTGTAATCGTAGAGTTACATTGAGCAAGTGATAGCACATCATGCACATCGTATAGTGTATATTTATAGACGATGTTGCTGTATCTTTTTTTTTCTCGACCAGAAAACACAATCGATTTAAAAATATTACTCATGTTTCCAATTACAGTGTACGCAACAAATTATCGTATTATGGATATTTTTATTTTTGATGTGTATTTCTTAATTTCAATTTATAAAATATCAAAATTATAGTATTGAACGCTTATTGTAGTTTTTCAATAATTGTGCGAAAACGTATGAAAAGAAAAGAAAGCAATTCTTACGTTATTTTTAAAATTCAGAAATGGTTGAAATCCGAAGAATTAAAAATTTTTTTACAAGTTACGTCAATTTTTTGAAAAAAAAAAAAAATTAGGAAACAATAAATTTTAATCCTTTATTTTCAACCCTATAGCTAAAAATCTTTAATTCCGGAATTTTTCAATAACGTGATTTAATTTTTTTTCATTCCAGAATATAACATTTAATTTTTTTAATTTTTGGAAGAAACTGTTTTTAAAATAATTTTTATTTTTAATTAAAAATTTTGTACGCAAATAACTCTAGTGATTGTAATTTTTATAAAAACAGAATTTTTATAAAATCAGTGAATTATTTATAAAAATTCGTTTTTTTATAAGGTCGATTTTATACAAGTCTTATAAAATTTTCGATTTTAATAAGGTGGTTTTATAAAAACTTTATGAAAAAAAGTTTTTTTTATAAAATCTGTCAAAATTTTCATACAGTTCATCGGTTTCTTTATAAAAACAATTGAAAGCCTCTAAATTTTCTAATAAAACCTTTATTTTCATAAAAACTTTGCGATTTTTATAAAAAGTTCCATATTTTTGGAATAGAAAATCATGTTCGTAACGTTTTTTAGCAATTATAAAACGTAAAAACATATAATTTTATAGGATTTGAAAATTCTTCAACTCAAATTGAAAATAAGCATCCAAATTGACATAGATTTGATGGACAAGAAAGTGGACTATAGGATTTCTTATGCAAAGGTCACAAGTTCAAATCCCGCTGCCTCCGAAAAATTTTTAAATTCCTTTCGAAACGAAATTTGAGCTAGAGCCTTTTATAAACTGATGGAAATAGTATAGACATTAGCAAAATGATTCAGAAAAGGTTCGAAAAATGTTTGCATATTTTTAAAAATATTGAAATAAAAATTTGTATGAAAAAAATTTGTTCATAAAACTTTTATAAAACCACTTTATAAAAAATGCGAATTTTATAAAACTTTTATAGAACCGACCTTGTAAACATTTTTATAAAAATTTTTTATAAGGTTTTTATGAAAACTAGAATCACGAGGGAAAAGAATATAATGTTGATTGTTATTATGAAAATCGAAGGTAACCGGACACATAGTTCAGCCGAGCGACGTCCGAGCGAAGGAAAACGTGCAGGAAGTGGACACCCGGGAACAGCTGCGCAACGTCCAGCAATTGCGAGTCGTGCGCTATCGTTACGCGCCGGAATTCGCTTTGCATTCAGGACTTGGCGCGAAAGCGCACGAAGATACCGGAGTGATAGCGCAGGAAGTGCAGCAAATCATTCCCGAAGCGGTTCTACCCGCAGGTGACATCGTCCTGCCCAACGGTCAAAGGATCGAGAATTTCCTCGTCGTCAACAAAGAGAGGATTTTCATGGAAAATGTCGGCGCTGTGAAAGAACTTTGCAAAGTACGATCAACTTTCATGTCCCGAATCATCGTTCAAATTACAATCTCTTAGATTGAATCGGAAAAACTTTACTAGTTTTTATTATGCAAATTTAATGATTTTCAGAGTGAATCATTTCGGTCGCAAAATTTGTGAATAACTTGAAAAAAAAATTGTCATATTTTTTCTAAATTGTTACTAAAAACAACGAAAAACTCGACAAATAAAATACGTGCAGTAACAAAGTCCAAAATACGACAAACTTTATTGTAATATTTTATTTATTTAAAAGGTTGAAATATGTTAATTAAAGAAAAAAAAATGGATTTTTGTGAAATTTTAGGAAAAATGATCTTAAGTTTGTGTTACTATTTTTCAGGTGACTGATAGTTTGGAAACGAGGATAGACCAACTAGAAAGAATAAACAAACGCTTAGCAAAACTTAAACGAGGCGACAGTTTGAAAAGTTCTGTCAGCACTTTGTCCAGTATTTCCAGTAGTAAATACTCGGCTTCGATAAACGCGAAAAACTCGACGTCGAGAAAATCGAAGAGAGCTGAACAAGATGAAGAAGAACTTTTTTGCAGCAACAAGTTTATCCAGATTGTTATCGTCATACTTATTCTCATAATGGCATTTTGGTATGCTGAGAATGTTTGCAATTATTTAGAATTATTTCGGAATACTATTTTCTTTAGATGTTTCATTCGAAATTTCGAATTCGGAAATTCAAAGCCCGGGACTTTGAGTCTTTAAAAATATCGAAATTGAAAATTTTCCTCATTCAAACATTTCGAACTTTATACATTTGAAAATTGTAAAACGGAATATTGGATCAAAAATCCGCCGTTAATTCGAAATTTCGAATATAATTTCTAAGTTAGCCAGTTTAAAATTTTAAAATATTGTAGTTTTGATACTTGTAAATTCCAAATTCAGAATTTTTTTTTCAAAATTTAATAATTTCAAATTTCAGAAATTGTTTCTTTAGATTTTATACGAAATTTCGAATGTAATTTTTAAGTCAACCAATTTATAATTTTTAAATATTGTAGTTTTGATACTTGCAAATTCAACATTCAGGAATTTGAACATCCGAAAATTCTCAAGTTTAAGTTCAAAGACATCAAAATTTTGGTTCTATAATTTTACAGTGTCAAAATTTCATGATTTTCCATTTTTTCGATTTCAGTTTAGTAGCAATGGCGACATTGTATTTCCTGGAGTACCAAAAACGAAGCAGTTTAGAATGGTCAGCCATAGCGAGCGGTGGAATTTTGTCCATTGGTCCCGTTCGAGCTCCGACTTTGCAAAGCACTCCTAATAATGATGCACGTTTCAATTCCAAAATCGACAGCACTTTGCCACCCTATTTACGCCATGGGACGTACCCAAGAAATTTTGGGGGACACAACTCTGTGAAAAGTAACGCACTTTCGACTCAATCTCCGCCTAATACGAAACAGCAACTTTATTCTCAAGAAATCACTTGGTACCCGGTGGGCAATTCTGGACAACAAGCAAAATTGGACAAAAATAGGTCAATTTTTTGTAATTTCTATTTTTTTTATCTCTAAACTTGCAAAAAGTACAAAAAAACAGTTGTTTAATATTACAGAAAAATCTGTCAATGTTCGAAAATTGCGGAAATTTTTAACACTCGTAATTCGTATTTAAATTCTCGAGAGAGTTTTTCAAATAATGAATTATCTGCGATTTTTGAAAATTTTGCAAAACCATTCATAATGATCAAAAAAGCATTTTTTTGTAATTAAAAAACTATGTTGCAGTGAATTCCCGAGTAACTGGCTGGGAAGAAACGAAGCCGGAGTTGTCCCAGGAAACGTCGACGAAAATGACCAAGGTTCGGACGTGGACAGCGGACACAATCACAAAGGTGGTCCTGTTCCCTTAGGAAGACCTTTAGAATGTCAAGGTCATTTCACCGAGCTCGAAAGTCCATGTCAGGTAATTGAAATTTTCGCGCATTCAATCTTTTTTCCCTTTTTTTTCATCAAAATGAACGAATTGATCATTGTTAATGTTTATATACAGGTTTATTGTTGCTCCGCTGAAATTCACCAGCTGGAAGATCCGCGATCGGATCAACCACCAGAGAAAAAACCGTTGCGTATGTGTGCAATTTTTATCTATTTTTGTAACTATGGAAACAATTTTTTTCATTCTTTCGTTTGATTTGCAGCGGATCCCTTGGAGCAGCCTTTGAATATTCACGAAGAAAAACGGAAATTGAGCAAGGGTCTTCAAAATGGGATCAATCCGTCTGATCCCGTGGCGCAGACTTTTGTGAAGGAGGTCAGTTTTTCAGAAGTAATCTTATGTGGGATTTGAAAATCTGCAACTCAAAAAAATAAGTTCTTACTTGATAAAACATAATTATTTTATCATCTTACAAATTTAATAAGTTATTATAATTAATTAATGATGAGTTATGCAATATTTTACTTCCAAATTAAAAAATGTATGATATTGTACGACATTATATGGTATTTTATGATAATGTATGATATTGTATGATGTTGTATGATATTTCATGATATTGTATGATATTGTATGATTTTGTATGATATTTAATGATATTCAGTGAACTTGATACTTGAATTTTTGTATCTGAGGTCTTAAATTTTGCGATTTCTGAATACCCAAAGTCCGTTATTTTTTAGATTTCAACTGAAGTTGAAATCTAAGATAAAATAAAAGATAAAAAAATTTAGAAATGTCTAAAAACGAATTTGGATTTTTTATATGATCATACTATTATTTAATGTTTAGAGTGTAATTTGCTTTTCAATTTCAATTTTCCGAATTCTCGAATTAATATTGTTACATCCATTTATATCTTCGAATTAATTTTTCCAATCACAGAATTTTCTATATTTGAATTCATTAAGAAAAATTGCAACGTGAATTATTGAAGATTCATAACTTCGTGAATTTTAAGTTTTTGAATAGTTGATTGATTAATTATTGCCGTATTTTTAGAACAATTACAAGTACTCGCACAAACGAACGAGAAGGGAAGCGGGAAGTGGCGGCGGTGACTGGGGGGAAGTTGCGAGTAATGCGGCTGGCTCACTTCCTCCGGAACCCAAACCGCAATTGTACATAGTGGCGAAGAGTTTCAACGCATCCTTGGATCATAGATATTGCTCGACTTCGCCGAGAGTGCCCAATAATTACACTTGCCACGTACCTTTGTCGAAATACATGCCTGACACACAACTCGCCTTACATTTTAAGTATGTTATCTATAATCTGTTATCAATCGAATGTTATCGATCAATAAGAATTTCGAGAAATTCCTTGCACTTCCGATAGTTTTGAGAAATGCAAGAATATTTTTCTCCAGTTCGGATGTCAATTTGGAATTTTTTTAAAAATTTCGTAAGAAATGTCAGCAAGTTCTGATTGAAAGAAAATTATATACTCTGAAAATTCAACAAAATTTTGTAAGATTCGACGAAATTGTTTAAAATTCTTTCGTAATATGTAATTTTTATGACATTCGAGAATTTTTATTAACTCTCATTCAAATTAGAAAATTCAAGAAGTTAAAAATTCACCTTTTTATTTATTCTGAATTTTTTCACTTAACAATTTGTACAAGTTCATGGATTCAAATGAGCCAATTTTTCGATTGTTTTATTTATAAATTTGGATTTCTTTTATTCCATGGACTTTATTTCCACATGAATAATTGTGTAAATTTTGAAAATTTTCAATACCTTCATCCAAATCTGCAAATTCAAAGTGTGATTTTCAAATTCACGAATTCATCGATTCACTTCCAACTTTTAAATTTGAATCATTCGAAAATTTCCGACTCCAAGATTTCTACAAACTTGTGTATATTCATCATTTCCCAAATTTTCATTTCAAAAAATGCTCGTTAGTTTAATATCAAGATCTGTATGAATTATTTGGTAATTACTATTGTTTGAATTTTAGAATTCCAAAATGTATGCTTTTTTAATGAATGAAATATTCCGAGCTGAATTTGACGCATGTTTTTGTTTGCAGTGGAATGCCATGGTATTGGCAAAATATACAACAATGTCCACAAGCAACGGACGCATCCATAGACGACGCCATGGTTTGTGGTGCCTGGGGTTACAATATGCAACAGCAACAGCAGCAACAACAGAACTCGAAATACATCGAAAACGCGAGTCAATCCAGTGAAAAAATATTTTCTCTCGACATCGCTCTTTACCTGAGGAAATCACTGAGGTTTCGCATTCCCACTGTCCAACCCCAGGAAGTAGGTTTCTTATTCGCTATAATTTTATTTTCGTAAATTAATTTGATTTTTTCTGTTGAAAGTTTATTTAATCTCACTATGACGAAATTAACCTACGTAATTTATGCATGACTGTAATAAGTGTTTTTTAATTTTCCAGAATATTTGCAAAAACAAACATGGCGTAGATTTCGTGGAATTCACCCTGCACTTTTACCGTGACTGCGAGGAATGAAATTGAATTTCACATCGCAAGAAGAACTATTCAACGCAACGTTTATACTTTCGTGCAACTTGCAGAAGTTGCTTTTTTTTTAATTTAGGTGCTCGAAATACGGAATATACGAATATATTTTTTTTATTGAGAATAATTTGCAATCAAGTATGAATCTCAAATAGCGATCGAGCACTTTAGAGAGAAATTCTTTATCGTGCATACATAGTTGCCTTAAATGAAAGAGATTTGTAAAGTTACTACACATTCCGAATGTGTCTTACGAAGTATATAATATTGAAAGAGTAATAGTTTTGCACGTACATAAATCATACGAATTCACTTTTTGTATAAAACGTAAGTGGTTACTGTTATAGTTTTTTTTAATTATGTAGATTCCATTTTATTTATTTACATTACAACTGTCCTATTTGTAACTTTTTACACGATGGTATTTGAATTTTTGCATTTTTGTTGAAGGTGCGAAACAGCAGCGTAGTTTTCAACACCTGTGTTTGTCTTTCTGAAAAGCTGGATATATTTTTACAAGTTTTACATATTTTCGTAGTTTGTAATAATCGTGATTGTAAGTTTTTGCGATCTGTGAACTAGTAATTATTAACGTAGAAAGTAAGATTTTAAACCCGATGCAATTATTACTATAAAAATCAAGATCAATTGAATGTTCGAAACTCAGCAAGAAAGGTAAAAAATCTCATTGTTATTTTACTCCATGACATCTTGTATCAAATTCCGGTGTATTGTACTATTTTTTTTTTTTTTTTTTTTTAATTTATTCTTATAATTACGCCCAGTCGAAAGAACAGCCCTATGTTTATTGTCACAATGTACATAATTTTTTACTGGATTTTCGAAAAATTTGTTCATGTAAGTTTTAGAATCATTCGAAGTAAAGTTTTAGTCAGGAGCAGTGGTCGCTATTAATTGTTTAAGGCGCAGATTTTTTAGATCTAGAAAAATTGAACGTAACAGTGATTTGTAAATATATGCAATATTATAATCACTTATGTAGTATTATTTTGTAAATTATTTGACAAGGTAAACATGCAGTCACGCAAAGAACCATTCCAACTGCATTTTTCAAACTTGAAGAATTCACAATTTCGTAATGATCTTTTATTTATTGAGTAATTGATACTTTTGTTGAAGGAATGATTTTCATGCTCGAAAAAATTGTTTACGAGTTTTGAATGTTTACCAAACAATTACTAAGTTAATGAATAATGGAATTTTTTCATCACTTTCAATCGTAGGCACATTCGCGAGAATAACATTGTCATGCAAAAAGACGTAATACACATTTTAGTATTCTTAGAACATCGATCCTTCATGAAATATTGTATATTTGTTCACGTAGTTTGTGTAAAAATGATGTATTCGAATATTTATTAAAATATTTCCGTAAAATAAAATGCCCATCAACTGTAGTTTATGGACAAAAGTCGACTACACTTTTTTTTCATTAAATTTAAAACTTTTTATGTTCAGTTGTATACTTAGTTCTGATATTTATGGTAAGCGACATTACGTAACATTTAGGGCAAAATACGAATAAGGAAAATATAGTATTACTAAGTATCGAACTATTTTCTTCCATACAAAACCCTGCTTTTTCACATGTTCAAGATATCACCTCTCATACTGAGATAAGAAAACTTCAGAAAAATGTCTCAATCCATAAAATACACGCGAAAATAATAACAATAATAACAATTTCGAAATTTGATTATAATTTATTTATTTCATTCATCGCCAGACTGCCGCTAAATACAAAATATAACTGCATGGCAGAAATAAAAATGTAGTCATTACATGACATAATCGTCAATTATATTTGCGTATATAGCATTGCAAAGTCGTAATCGTAATATGTATAACATTTTTCAATTCGGTAATATAATCAAAGCCACTCAGGATTCGAAATTTTATGAAAAAGTAAATATATATATTTGTGTGTGTGCGTGAAAGATGCATGCCCTTACATGATGGAACAGCGCTCGTTCGCTTCGCTGTCCTGAAATGATAAAAAAAAGGTTAAAAAATGCTACTTTCGATACAGGCAAAAAATAGTTGTATGCACTTACAGCGACGTCTCCTGACCCACCAAATCTGCGTTTAGTCATGGATAACTGTTCTTGTACTCTTTTGGACAAAGCCATTTCCTGTAACAGAACAAGGTTTCGAATTCAAAACACACAAACAAATTATTTTAAATAACAAACATGTCGTTCTCCATAAATAAAAGCATAAACCCCACTGAAAATTTTCAAATCTGCCACTGATTATGAAAATTTGCAGCCATTCACAAAACATGAACTCACTTCTCCTTCGCTGTTCAACAGCAATGTGACCATGTCGTCAGCGACAAACCATTTTTGGCTTTTCATCACGATATTCGTTGGTGGCTCGTGAGTCGCTCCAATGTCTGACGACCAGACGAAAATATTCGCCCCAGCGTCAATTTTCGTTGTTCGATGGAATTTGAAAGTGGTCGCGAGCTCCCCAGCTTTTCTCAGCAATTGCCATCCGCTCAGAGAAATTTCCTACAATAAAGAAATTCAGACTCTCTTAGAATACCTAAGTTCTATCAAATTTGAACATAATTAGCAAAAAGCTATGAATTCGATTTTGTGTGAAAATGATTGAAAAAAGACTCATCATTATACTCAACCCTTACCTGATTTCCTTTGTTCGTCAACTTGACATAACGTCCTTGCGGCTCGGCTTCCGAAATTTCGATATCGCATTTCGTTGACGAATGGACGCCATAACTGCCGCTGCTTATCTCTTCACTTTCTTCCAACAGTGTGCGCTTCCTTTTGCTTCCTCTCACTGGAGTCGCGCGCGAAGGTGTATTGCGCCCGGGAGCTGGAGTGATGTTTAATCTATGAAAACACGAAATAAAATATTATACCAAGTTTTAAAACATTCATACGTGCATTTCAAAGTTCAAAGATTTCGGCATTGCTACATTTCAGATCATTCACGTCGTAAATTTTTACCTCGCTTCCTCCGACTCCAGCAGCTTCCTGTATGCCGCGATTTCCAAATCCAGGGCAATCCTGATATCCATCAAGTCCTGATATTCTTGAAGCTGCTGCGTCATTTCGTCCCGAAGCCTCGTCATTTCCGTGTCCATGATCGCCATATCTTCACCATGACGTGCTCGTTCAATTTCGCGCAAGTTTTCCATATCCCTAAAAAAACATTTAAAATCAACACCCTATCAAAATATCTAATAATATCAATGTAAGAACTTGTTTTTAGTTTTTTCATCATTTCCAACTTCTATATACTTCAAATTTTAATACTTCTAAGTGTTTAATATTGTTATTTAAATGATCGAATTTCACATTTCTGTATTTTTATTTGGAATCATTTTAACTGCACGTGATTGAATACTCCATTCAAAAAGCGAATTCTTTTTTTTATTCCAATTTTCCAACCTCAGCTTGTTGCTGAGTTCGTTGTTGATCTGCTCGAGCTCGGCGATTCGTTGATTGAGAATTTCGTTTCGAGCTCTGGTTTGACGCAAATCGTCCATCGCCACGTTGGTGGCGCCACTGTTGCGCTGAACATGGGCGTTGAGATTTTTGATCTTGTTTTCGTAGAGACCTTCGATTTCTTCGCGATTTGCGCGCATTTGGGCCTCGTACTGATCACGCAGTTCTTGAAGGGTCTGCTGCAGTTTTGCTTCATATTGCTCAGAAAGACGTCCGTCGATTTCAGTAATATCCACCTTGAAAGGATACAAAGATATATTTAATATGAGAATAAACAAAAAAAGTTATTTCTAGTTAATTTCATTCTTGACCGCTTTTATATAAATAAAATAAATATAACATAGACAAAAATAATATACAGTAATTTTCCTACAGTATTTCATTACCTGGCGTTTGGAACGTGTTTCAATGATCTCCTGTTGAAACACCTGATCTTTGAAGTTCAAATCTTCCTTAAGACTTTGTAGCTGATTTTCAAGGTCGATTCTTTGCAAGGTTTCTTCTTCGAGATGTTTGCGAGCGTCGTCGAGTTGCATTTTGCAACGTTCAAGCTCTTTTTCGAGCTCTTTTTTATCTTGTGCATTTTTCTTCTTTTCAGCGACGAGTTGGTTATTTTGAGTCTGGAGTTCCAAATATCTGTTTTCGTAGATAGAGCTGTTTCGCTCGGCGGCTTTTAACTCTTTGCTAGTCTTCTCTAATCTGAAAATTGTTCGCCGAGTTTAGAAAAATTTCGAATTTATAGAACGAAATTAATAAGAGTTCAAAATAATATATCTATATTGACAGGGGAAGAGACATTCCAGGTCAATATTTCAATTTCACTAGGTTAGCTTTGAGATTTTCAAAATTTTACAATATAAAATTCATAAATTTTCGAATACTAATCATGTGATCGAATAATATGATAAATTTCGTAAATTTGCGTAAATGCTGAAAAAATATTTCTGGAAATGCTTAAAAAATATTTCCGAAAATCAAAAAGTTTCTCAAGGTTCTCAAAAATTATAAAATTATATGTTATTTCATCTAGTATATAAAATTTTTCGGAAAAACTAAAAAATGATACATTTAATATAGTCAACATTTCAAAAAATTGAAGCGCGAAATGAATTTATTCATTAATATTCAAGCACATGAAAATGAGGCATTATATATTTTTAATAAAATATTAACGGTATTATAATGGAATAAATGAATAAATTATAACAATTAACTGAATGAAGAGAATTTATACATTGAATTATCATTAATGTCAATAATACGCGTAACGCGGTCAAATTGAAAATGTAGGGCTTTTTCTCTCTCTGGCATTCTCTACGGTTTATTTTGCGATCGTCTTACGTGGGGTCACGAAACAAAACGATCTTTTACAACTCTTCACATTTCTTACAAGTATGAATCGTCAATTTTGATCAACATTTTCCAACAATACGCATCAGAATTATCTTTTTACTCTATAAAATGTTGCCTATAACAATGTTCGATTATATAGATTCGTAAAAAAAATAATAATAATAATTTTATACTTTTTCGTGACCACCAGTAATGCTCATTTTTCGATAAATAATGTCGAAAAAAGATGTATACAAAAATTTGTTCTTTTCTTTCATGTTCATGTTTTACATACAATTATTTTTGAAGAAATATGAATAAAAATGTTACACTATGTTAGAATCGTCTAAAATCAGTTATTTGAGAAAAATGACGTAATTTTTTCTCGGCGAAACATCGACATTTAAAGTTGACCGAAGGAATTTGTAAGGACATTGCGAAACGAATTATTGATGGACTGAAATCATGGCCGGTAAAAGCAGAGCCTATACTTTCATACAAGATGACAATTTTTCTTTAGAAGAACCTTGAACAATGCTTTTTTTCACGTGTTTGTTTACAAATTTTCATCAGTCCATGTATCACAAAACGAAATTCATAATTATTCCGTCAGGAAGTCAACGCCATTGGGTCGGCAAATTTTTTTACGAGGTTGACGTCATCGCTCATTACAACGCGAATCGGAACTTCATTTCTTTTTTTACATTTGATCTACCTTAATTTTCTCGTATAAAATTTTTACTCGATTCGACGGCATTTTTATCAATGATATATTTAGAGAGGAAGCGATTAATTTTTAAAAATAAACGTTTTGTGAACATAGAAATTTTTCACAAAAGTTCAGGTTGTAATGACCTTCATAAAATGAATCATTTTTGAATGAGGTATTTCTTGGGAGGTATTAAAAGTTGTATGAGTTATATAATCAATTTGAAGTTGGTAATTAAGTTATTTTACTTCTCAAAATTGTGATAACATCAAGTTTCATTCATTTAGCTGTTATTAATTTAATTATGTCTATATTAACTTCTTTGTGTTTTTGAGTACTCAGAGTTTCATTGACAGTAAATTATTCTCAAGTATGTAATTAAATATACCATTACAAACAATTGAAATATTAAAGATTGTGTTTAAGTAACAAGTTTTTGTTCCTTAATTGAATAAAGAAGAATTTTATTGAAATATTTTCCACGTATTTATTTTTTGTGGGAATTTTTTTACTTCACAGGATTTTTTTGGGCAAAATTTGTTGACTAATTAAAAAATTCGCACGATCTGAAAAATAATAATTTTTCCTGATGAACTGAAGAAAAATTTGTTGAAACCTGTGAACCGAGACTCACAATTCCATAAAATAAAAAAAAACTCGATCATTTATAATATCTGTCAAACGTGAATAAATGGAATTAAACAAAACAAAAAAAATTGGAAATTCTTGGAAACTTAAAAAAATTTTACAAATGGAAAATCCATAAAAGCATCCAAATTTGCACAAATGTATCAAAATTATCATGAATTTTATAAATTAAAAAACGTTTACAAAACCTAACCAGAGCAATCATAATTTCAATAAGAAAATTAATCAATTCAAAAATAAATTTTCATTTTTTTACAAATTCTCAAAACCTTCGAAAACTCCTGAAAAATAAAAAAAAATAAAAACATTCCCAAAATATCGCAAATTGTGCCCCTAAACAAAAATGCACAATTCCTCAATATTCGCTGATAGCCAAATATTTTGATCTAACCTAACCCAACCTACCAAAAGCATCTGTCATATTCCCGATGTTCCCAAAGATTCCTAAAACCCAACTAAAACAAAAACAAGTTCTTACTTGGCCTTCAAGTCCTCGCTGTCGTCCCACAACCGTTTGGTGTCGATCTCGAGTTTGGCGCGCTCGCGGGCGGTGTCGTCGAGGAGTCGACGAGCGTCCGACAACTCCTGTTCGTAAATCGACTTGATGTTCGTGACCTCGCGCGTCACGATTTCCTGGGAAGATTGAATCTCGCGGTTCAGCCGTGAATTTTCGGTCTCGAGGTAGCGAACTTTGTCAATGTAGCAAGCCAAGCGATCGTTCAAATTCGCGAGATCTTGTTTTTCCTGGAGCCGCGAATAACGCGTCGGGCTCAAAGGGCTTGCCGGGCGCTTCGCGTGAGCGATCGGGGTCGACGTGGTCGGTTGCGGCGTTTGCGAATGCTGCTTTCTGCTTTTCGTCGACATCTTGGATCAGCACTTTTGATCAAGGGTCACTCGTAATGGAAAAAATTGTGTTTTTTCGAGAGACGCGAACTGCGAAAATGCGGATGGAGTTTTGGGCGTTTGTTTGGTAAGACAGATGCCAACAGATGCCGACGAGCACCGACGAGCAACAACGCACAACACGCACACAACGAATCAGAACAAATCAGAATGAATGCCGAATTTGATCGGGTTAAACCGGAGGGGGGGGGGGGGAGATTCGATGACGCGCCGGGGTAATGATAACAATAATAACGTTTGGGCGGCGATGGGGGGTATCGGAGGGGGGTTGTCACAATCGCGCTGTTCGTATTGTGATCGAAAAACTATCGATATTGTCGATTTACTATACCGATTTTTGTTTTGACCAGCGTCCCGAACTATCGATTTCGCTTCTCTTTCTAGCATCAAACAAAACATAAGCTTGTCTTTGTTGCGTGGCATAATTATGCTACGAGTTCG
>JAPYZK010002975.1:0-13769 GCA_030522785.1 Platygaster equestris | reverse complement strand
GAGTTCCTGTAAATATAGGTCGTAGGTCGGTGGTTCTTCCACGGGCGGGTAAGATGATACCAGACGACATTCTCTGCCAAACACGAGTTCGAAAGGAGTAAAATGGTGTGACTCGTTCTTCGAGGTATTGAATGACCACATGGCGAAAGCTAAGTATTTTGTCCAATTTTTCTCGACGTCAATAAAAAATTTTAAATATTCTTTGAGTGTAATTACGAGGCAAATTTCCCCGTCACATGCATGACGTCGCATCATGTGACACGAGTATGCATGGAATATCATGCCGCATCTGCAGACGCAGAGCAATGCAAAATTTTTCTCGATTGTTCTACAGAATATTCGGTTTCGTTGTCTTGAATAGTTGAAAGTTTTTCTCCTTATGAGAAGTATGATGAGGCACTTTTATTTATAAATTCATTTCTTGTAGCCTATAGACAGCACTTAACGTTCATTGAAAAAAGTGACACAGTATTCAAATTTGCATACCAGCGAGGCCGTTCTAATCTGACGTCATCAACGACGGAGTAGGGAGAAGGGGACACTTAGTCAATTATATTTGGTGACATGGGGTGGTTGGGTCTAACGTTGATGTCATTTTTTTAACAATTTAATTTATTTCCAACATTATAATGTCCGTTCACGTTTGTTGTTATAATTGATACAGCATTCAAATTATTCAACAAGTAGACAATTTTTCAGCTACAGTTTTTTGCTAAACGCGCACGAAATAGACGCTTTAAGCCTCTGGAAAAGCGCATCAAGGACGTTCATTTACGACCAGCGATTTATTATTGTACATTTGATCTTTCCTGAAGTATTATAATTGTTATAACTTGACTTTTAGCAGATTGGAAGTATTTGATAATATTCGGGTAAACACAATGAGACACGTCAGATCCAGTCAATGTCATGTCAATCTATATTCTATTCTGAAAAACACATGGATACATATACATATACATGAACAGTGGTACCAACGTACCTAAGAACTCGATTAAGTCACTACAATAATTATTCCCTGAGTTCGCTGGGATCAGCGACGAAATAGGTACCTCCATCCAACGCGCATGCGCGTTGTCGACGTGCGGTGTATTTACATTCATAGGTCCGTGGTGCACCGTGTCGTGAATAAAAGTCGCAGTGCGCTCTTTCAGGGGCTGAAAGCTCCTATTGAGTGCATTTTCTGAGAAAAAACGATGTCTTCACCTCAGACCAGGTGCGTGCTTTTTGGGGTGAGACGATGTATGAAGCCTCTCGACCATCGGCTACTGCTTAGGACAAGAGTGAATTTCATACATTGTCGCTGCCCGAAAAGCAACGCCTCAAGTCCTCGATACGAAAATATCTATATAACATGAGAAATATTTATTATGATGTTTGTACGCCAACGAAATAAAACTTTAAAATTTAGCGACCTTTTATGAAATTTGAATCATGTGTAAATGGCTCAAACGTGAAATTTGCTTCGACTGATGCGAAAACAATACCGTACATTGTGCAAAATTGCATATTTGTTGGAAAAATCCTAACGGAGTTCCTATCTTATTTGCAACTTCGCGCGATGAGTGTGAAAAAATAATTTTTTTTTACATCTTACCTCACTTGTTGAGAATTAATTCTGGAGCGATTACGCAGTTGCAAATAACAGTCGAAATGATGTACAATTCGTCAGTCATTTGCAACTTATTTACGGAACGTTTGAAATTCCTTTGGGCTGATAGAGCTCCAACGAATCAATTATTGATGTTTTACTTCTAATCAATAATAATCTACAAAAAAAAGTGTCAAAATTTTTCATAAAGCTATCGATCCCTTTTGCGATAGATCTGCAATTTTTACGGTATTTTTCCACATCGTTTGTTCGAAAACAGTCGAGAAATAAGATTCTTCGTTCCGAAAGTTTTGCGGAGTCGCAGATGTTAGAGAAACCCCTGTAGCACTATACGAATGAATTTAAAAATTATCACGATAAGCGGAATTCGTTTCTGAGAATTGGAGGCGAACTGTACGTTTTTGACATTTGAACAATCTTCATTATTCAGCTGAGGTTGATAAGTAGGATTTTTCTGTTTTAGATACACATAATAACTAGGTCAAAATTGCAGAATTTTCTGAATAATAGTGAAAATCTGTATTCTCGATACTTCGATTGACTGGTACAGAGGGTGCGTTCGGAGAATATCTCGGAATGCTAAGAGTTCAATGGAATTCATCAAAAAATTATAGGTCTAAGTAAAATATTTGAAAAAACCAAGGCGGTATTACAATGATCTCTAACATTCAGGATAGACTCAAAATAGTTATGATTTCATCTCATAATAGACCAAATCATAGTTATCGTAAATATAACAAAAATCACTTCCTCGCGATTTCTAGAATAATTGAACGTCGAAAGAAACATCACGCGCTTTAAGTAAAGGGACCTCAGACCCAAAAAATAATACCCGGAATTGTCGTTATTATCAGTAAAGTCGTGGACAATCTCTTGGAAGGTCATAATGTATTCATTGCGGAAATCGAAACTTCAATGAAACCTCAAAGTCGATCGTTACTACAAAAACGCTCTCACCACGCGATCTTTAATTGCTTCTCCTGTGAAATTGTAGTTGTGGTCCTAAGGTCGCTTTACTTGTAGCGCGGACCAAATTTGCACGGGTAATTATATATTGAGATTATCCATATGTTGAAATATCTGTTGGAAATCACCTTTTTTTTAAGTATTCGTTCGCATAAAATAAAAGTATGTCTCAGTTGAACAAAATTAAGTGCTCTTATTTTTGATTGTGAATTTCTATGATAACGTCATCACTCGACGGTCAGTGGCAACTCTTGGCAACTTTGTCAGTTGCCGACAGTTGCCTTGAGTTGCCGTTATATTCATAATTAAGAAAATATGGTCAAAAATTTTTTCAATTAGATAAAAAATGTTTTAAGATTAAAATCGACCAGAAAATGAAAAAGGAAAACCTGTGAAATGGACTCAAGGTGCAATTGTCGGCAAAATATGTAATTCTGACTAGGTTGGCAGCCTCGTTTCATCATGAAATGGTAAGACTAATCGTGTTTCAGTGCCGCATTTACTCGCTTGCCTATAGGGCTCCATATTAGTTTTTTATTCTATGAGGTAAATGTTTCATAAGTAGACCTTAAATTTGTTTGAAGTCAGACAATCCCCACGAAAATAAAAATAAAATTCCCCTCATACGGTTTTTTCTTCATTTGATTCTGTACGAAAAATTACATTTTTGAGCCCCTCGATGTTTTTCTCATCTGTAAGCATCACACGCAACTCGAATAAATTTTGTATGTAATTCTATGGGTATTTTTCTATGATGAAATATGGACATTTCTCAATAAAGAAATATATAAATGAACGAATCTCAAATGATTTTAAAGAAATTC
Source organism: Platygaster equestris (assembly GCA_030522785.1). Classification (NCBI taxonomy): domain Eukaryota; kingdom Metazoa; phylum Arthropoda; class Insecta; order Hymenoptera; family Platygastridae; genus Platygaster; species Platygaster equestris. The sequence continues at coordinate 10,367 of JAPYZK010002975.1, read as the reverse complement.
AAATTTTTTTAAACTCTTTACAATTTGGAAAAATCGATGATGAATGAAAAAATTTCGAATTCGGAAATTCTGAAAATTAACAAAATCCCGGAATTCGTTGCAATTGTTTAGAATTCTGAAAATTTTACTGATTCTCCGAATACGTCAATTCTAATAGTTTTGCATATCTTCGTTATTCCTGAAAATCCTTAATTTGAATAAATTTCAAAAGATGGAAAAATCCCAACGGATTCGATCATTTCTAATATTTTCGAAATTCCGACATTGTAGATTATATTTTGGTTTCCGACTGTGATGAAAATATGGAGAAAAATTCAAAAATTTTGCAAATTTTAATGACGGGATTCCAGAAAATTTATATTTCCTTCAATTTAGATGATCCGAAATTTCGCAAGTTTTGAGAACTTCCAAAACTTTTTCCACAATTTTTAACAATTTCAAAATTCTGTGAATTGATTATGATTTTGGAAATATAATGACTGAAAAAGGTTTGATAATTTTGAAAACCCGTTATTCAAAGAAATCCGTCGATTTCTTAAAATTCGAAAATTTTGGGAGTGTGGATCAATTCCCGGAAGTGAGCAAATTTACGAATTGGTGATTTTTTCGAAATTTGTTGAATTTGAAACTATCATCAATTTTAGCATCATTCTTGATTTGTAAAGCATTTAAAAATCTGAATCTCACAAAATTGAACGAAATTTTGAACAATTCAAGAATTTTACTGACTATTCGAGAATTTCCTTCCGATTTTCGAAATTAAATGGAATTCAAGTTTGATAAAAAATAATGATCGATAATGGATGTATGAAATGTTCTAGATATATGAACATGAATTTATAAGTATTTGGATAACCAGTTCATTGAAATGGAGAATAATATTGCATGAATGCAAAATCATTTTCGAAAAACGAAATGTTCGTCATAATTATAAATCTGTCCCAGTTCGCTGAGTAATGAGCAGTGGTACAGCACTGGGCATCTTATTCTGGAAGCATGTGCTCCATGGAATTAGAATCTACCGCTAATGGCGCCAATCGCGTGAGCGCTACTGGCAACCGCAGAAAAAGGATAGGACAGGTGCCTTCTGTATGCATATATTTACGATTTGACCGTAAATAATAAGTTTTTGCAGTAAGTATCAATTAAAAGTGTCAATTTTCTGTTAATTCTTAAGAAAAAACGTCTTCTATATTCCTAAGCATTGCGCGGACCATTTTGCGTTTATTTTGAAAACCTTGTCAGCTCCTGGCAACTTTGGGCGACTCAAAGAGTTGCCAGCGACCCGTCAAGGTCTCAGACGGGGGAAAAGGGTGGACCTGCAGATAATGACTCTCAAAGACATAAGGGAGAAGGGGGTTGAAAATAGAAAAAAATTTGATTACGTAATGTATGGACTGCCTCTAATCACTGATGATTATTTGTGTATGAGAATACTGAAATGTATGTGATTATTTCCACGGTCGTGTAACATAAAATTATATGATACATCATTATAAATCACTGACGACGTCCAATACACAGTAAAAAAATTTAATGTTCAGTCTTTATTTAAAATAAGACCTACGTATCTTAAGTCATGATAACCACGAGAATTGACACTCGGAAATTTTTATATTTTGTATTAATATAACGTTTCGAGCAGTACTGAGTTTCAACCAATTCCATCTCTATCCGAATCCACTGCTCCAAATTTGGTTTCCGAATAGCTCTGTTATTATGTGTCTAAGTTATTTGGTGCTCAATGCCATATGTCATGCTTGATAGCAAAGTTATTATACACATGATTGCTATGGAAAACGACATCAAATGCATTAAAAACATGCATTTAGTCAGCCTGGATTATGCTTGATTAAAACTGTTGCTAAAAAGTACTCTTCCGATAAATTCCATGGCAGAGCTCCAAATTGTTAAAGTGGAGCTGAAAAAATACAGCTTGTATAGAGAAAAAATAGTACGTTATTATCATGAGACAAAAAAAGTTGGCCGTCCTATGACGAATCTAACCTCATAATTTGCTTGCATGATTTCCGGCTTAACGTAATTCCATATAATTTCTTACGGCATATATCAGTGCGGATCGAGGATTTGATGCCCGTGACGAGTTCACATGTGCTAAGGCTAATCTAACTGTATAATCATGAGCCATTGTGAACTTGCTCCGGGCACCGACCATCAGAAATTACATCTTATCCCTCGCTCATTAATGCTGGGAAAAATTTTGTCACATTGACCAGTGGATACAGTGTATAAACGGCCTTGAAGGTTCAGTGGCAGCACGTGACAGCACCAGAATCGCTGCCACTTGCTGCCACTTACTGCCACTCGCTGCCACGTACTGCAACTTTTTGCCACGTACTGCCACTTTCTGCCACGTGCTGCCACTTGCTGTTACTGATCATTGGAGAATGATTCAGAATGTGCCCTGAGAACACAGAAACTTGTGTGCGATAATGAAGTTGTCGAAGAAACTACTGATTAACAACGTTTGTGTCAGTTTTCTTTAGAAAAACGTCAAAATTTGCAAGTCACAGCACCACATCTGTCGGACAAGAAATAACTCTGCCTTATCGACATGTCGATAAGACATGTGTTTCAACTTTCGAATTCCGAATTTTTCTCTCAGAAACTAACTTAAACCTTTTTAATCAGTAGTTTTTGCACAACTCTATTTTCGTACATGAGCTTCTGTGTCTTTGAGGCATATTTTTAATTATCCTTTAATGATTATTGGCAGCAAGTGGCAGTACGTGGCAGTACGTGGCAGCACGTGGCAGCAGTTCTCGTGCTGCCTCGTGCTGCCATGGAACCGTCAGAGGGTCCAATTTCGATAGATAACGACGTTTATGTGTTATTTATAACTAGCTGGTCAGGGCAGTGATAATTGGATTTTCTTTTGAAGATGGAAATTTGCCGACAAGTAAGTTGTCAATCTTTTCATATCGCACATGAAGGTAAGTATCTTTTAGTTATAATATTCACACGCTTGGAATTTTATAACCATAAAGGACATCTATGTCCCAAGGATTTCCTCTTCCTGACTGGTGGAATTCGTAAAAAAAAACGTCGAGAATCAGAACCGTCACAAGAATGTCACTAAAACGTTAATGAAACGATTCCGGGACTTCTTGCATACGTTTTATGAAATTTAAAGGAAATTGTCAGAAATCTAAAATGTTCCTCGGACGTCCCTGGAACGTCCTATATTCGTTCCATAAAATTCGTAAGAAAATCGTCGAAAATCTGAAACGTCCTAGGTATGTCCCCGAGACGTCCTACATTCGTCCCATGAGATTCGTGAGAAAATTATCTTAAATCTAAAATGTCCTCAGGACGTCCCTCGAACGTCCGTCGGATGTCCCCGGGACATCCTGAACTTTTACAATAGAATTCGTGGAAAAATCGTTTGAAATCCAAAGCGTCCAACGGATGTATGTGAAACATTTTTCGTGAGTCCCTGCGACGACCTGCGTTTGTCCCATGGAATTCGAGGGTAAATAGTCAAAAATGCAAAACGTCCTGCAACGTCCCTCGGACGTCCCTGGAACGTCTTACATTCGTGCTATAAAAATTCACAGGAGGAATGTCAAATCATCCAGAAAGTCTTATGGATGTCCCTGGAGCGTCCCTGGGACGTCTTACATTTATCATATGAAATCCATGAAAGTAAAAGCTAAACGAATCGCACATCCAAGGAACATCCTCGGGACGTCCCCCAATCGTCTGGAGGATGTCATTAAAAACGGACATTAGGCAGTTCTACGAACGTCCCAGGAACATTCGTAGAACGTCCTGTGGACATTCCCCGGACCTCGTGGTGACGATCGTACTGTCCGGGTTGCTGAAAATCTCCGAATATTTCTCCAAATTTTTACATTTTTACGTAATTTTGAATTTTTCCCAAAATTTTTGAAATTTTCTGAATTTGAAATATGCTCTATGTCCATTTATTTTTCTAAGGTTTGCATTTCCTCAGAATCCTTGAATTTTTCTCAATTCTCCCAAATTCCCTTAGAATTTCTGAAGATTTTGAATATTTCCTTTATTCCAACATTTTTCCGAATATGTTCGGATTTTGTCAATTATTCAGGAAGTTCAAAAATTCATCAACTCTTTTCGATTTTCGAAATTTCCACAAATTTTTAAGAATTTTTAAAAAATTTTCTGTGATTTTTCCCAGATTCATCAAATATTCTTGAGTTTATTATAGATTTCGGAATAATCCTTTGAGATTTCATGAATCACTATGAAGAATTTTTAAGATGAAACAAATTTTCCGTGTCCGCAAGAATTTATAAATATGTTTCCAATGTTTCTAGTTTATGTTTAAAATTTTCAGAAAGGAATTCAGTATGGGATTGCCAAATTGGATCCCAATGAAAAAAATCTCATAAGATTTTGGACGTTGGTCCTATATTAAATGACAATGTTGGTAACCTTTTATTGAGAAGTGTCATCTGCCACTTCAAGATAAATCATATCATCTTTTTCTTATGGATTCATCCAAATAAAAAAGATAATATTAATGTGTCTTGATTTCTTGGATTCATAATTGATGAGTAACTAGAGACAAGTTTACAGTGCCGTGGGATTACACACTTCAATGTACACATTATAAATGTACAGTTTTCCCGACACATTATATGCCTTCACGATTTTTCCCTTAATTGAATTTGGAAATATTACAAATCTAGGAAAGAATTCAAGATATTTGATGGAAAAACTGTATACACATCGCGCAGGCAGCAGTCTGCGCACGTATGTACGTGTGTTACGTACACACGTTCAGGTGTACGCACAATACACACACGAACATAACGATGATTTTACGAAAACCCGCGTGAATTCCATTTTCATTGCAATTTCCAGAATCTTCTGAGGTTTTCGGACTGCTAATGAGAACTTCCATTCTGATAGAATAAACCTTATATAAACCTCATAAGATTCACGGTTACTATAAGGTGGACTTAATGAAAATGGTCGATCTTATGAGGAATCTGGAAACCTTACACGATCTTGGAAATTCTTCTAAAAATTAAAGTTATCAGGGATAAGACACCTCTCATGATCATCACACTCATGAAACTTGATGTTGTTTATATTGTCGCGATTTTTATAATGTACTCATGTACAATATATATATGAGCACCATCATGAACACTGCAATCTTTTCTCTATAGTGACTTACTTATTATTCGAATGGAAATTGCCAACAATGTACACGATTTTATCCACATGAAGATGAACCTTTATAACGATCTTATGATATTGTTTTCCCCTAAGAATATGTAGCTATTAAGTTTGCCCTTTAACAAATTTCTGTATCGAATTTAGTGCAAGACACTTGCATTATGGAAACTTCTTCTGATGAGCTCTAAGATGTGTACACATTTTTCATCCAATCCAAGGTTGTGGCTGCGTCCGAAAAGTTAAGTATGGTTTACTGGGGTATATAGTCAACCTTATGGGTCAAAAGGCCCCAGGTCCTGATAACAATTTCCATTCCTAATTAGGCAGCCTGATGAACTTCTTCAACGTTAAATGAGTTTTATGAGGTGAAATTATCTGAAGAAATTCACTTCTCTGATGAAAAATGACTGTAAAATTCTTAGAAGAAATATCTTTTCTATAAGAACATTTTTGAAAATTCCTGAGGAATTACAGTTCCTTATAGTATTACCCTGTATAAATCACTTGATGGAAATATAATAAGAATCGCGAAACTGATGTGAATTTTATGAGGTCGTTTTATAAGTTTATAATAGATATATGAGGTTAAGCTTATGTATACTTGTGAAATTGCGTCACATAGGGCCGTCCCTAGGTTTTGCGAGGCCTAGAACAAAGATTGTAGGTGGGACCCTCAAAGAAAATGTTGTTATGATTATTCAATTTTTATTTTCAAATTCCTGAAATATTTGAAGTCCTGACAAAAATGAAACATAGTAGTTCAGAATTTTCAAAATTGCGAATTATCCAGTTTTGACGTTTTTTAAGATCTCTAAACATTGCATTTTGAATTTCAACATATTTCAAAGTTTTCTATTCTACAACTTTTGTAATAATTGGAATATCAGAATTTCGAAGTTCCGACGTTCTCAATTTTTGGAACTCATGAAGCTTCGGAAATTCAAAGTTCAAAAAAAGTATGATTTCTAGAGTTTTACAAGTTTCGGAAATCCCAAGAGTTTTCAAAATGTTGGAATGTTTAAATTTCAGAAAATGTCCATGAAGTGTAAAATTTTAGAATGTTCAAGATTAGAGATTGTAAAGCTTGGATGTTTTCATATTTTTGGAAACTTCAATGTTGTAAAAAGCGTTCGGATATTTTCAAATATCAATGTCTAGAATTTCGGAAATATCTGAACCTTCCATGGAGTTCCGAAGTTGTGTTCCGGTATATTCAAAGATATAAGATTTTTCAAGCGTCTGAAATGTGAGTATTCCTGGAATTTTTAATTTCTGCAGTTGTGGAATCAGAACTTTCAAGTTCTCAAAATGTTGGAATTTCGAAGTTTCTGGAAATTCTCGATTACTTGGAAATTTTTGAGAATGCTACAGATAAAAATTATGAAAGTTTGCAGTTTTAACATTTTTAAACCTCTTAAAATGTCGTTAAATTCAGAGTCCATATAAAAATTTCGACATATTAGGACTTCAACATATATTTCTATGTTTCCGAACTTTTCAAGTTTTCGGAATTAGGAAGTTTCAAAAACTTGTCAAATTCTATAGTTCTGGAAATTTCAAAAGCTCTCACGACTTTGGAATCATGATGTTTTTGATGATTTCCAAGAACTTTGATGTCTTCAAGAATAGCAAATATCAATCATATTACTGTACTAACGCTTCTATAGTTGAGGCAATTTGGCAAGTTTCCATGTCTTTTGACGGTTTCAAGCCTAGAATTCAAAATTTGTTACATTTCAAGATTTTAAAGTTTTTGAAAGTGATGTTAAGATCAAAAATTCAGTAGTTTCTAAGCGTTGGCAACATTTCAATGTTATAAAATTCTGAATTGTAATGGATTATAAAGTTTCGTACTTGTTCCGGTAATCTTGGAAGTTTTGTGACATGTCAATTTTTTTTCGAATGTCTTTGCTTCCTCTAATTTTTGAGAAGTTACTTGATTTGAAAAATAGTAAATTCATGAGAGACATTAGAAAGGAAACTAGTCACCTATTTATAAATTTCTACCAATTCTCTTGACTTTAAATAATAGCTTTTAAGCCTTAATCCTTCCACACATTTTCAAACTGATGAAGTGGATGGAGTCGCTGTTTTTACATCGACTTGAAATTTCGGAAAGCCCTCGCACTACGACTTTTACACGAATAGTTTTATGTTCCTCGAAATCTGAAGTTATGTCCTCGCCAGCGAGCTCAAATTTTGCAGCCAAAAGTAATTGCATCATCGCCTATTTTTCTACGGTGTTAGTTTAGTTATGCACAGGAAAAACTGAGTGCTCTTAGAAGAAAGTTGTCACCTCAATGAATACGTGCCTCTAAATCACACCTAATGACACATGAGTATCGTTTTCGAATGCATGAGTTAAAATTGAGAGAAAGAAAAAAGGCTTGCCAAATTTAATGGATTATTCTTGTTGGATGAATCTTATAAATATTTCTGCTGGGAAATACTAGACCCCTTGCTCCTTGTGACCCTCTTTTTTAGAGTTTGAAAGGCAGTGCTTTTCGGGTGCTCCGATCTTTATTATCCTAAAATCCGTATCGGAACTATTATTCTTTATTTTTTTTGCGAGTACTTGTATTTTTTATCTCACGTTGAGTTGTATTATTTTTTCATTCTGTTATACGTTACGATACGTATTTTCGTCGATAAAGTGATTCTTACTTGAGTTTATGTACTTATTAAATTTATCGCTTACTCATCTATAATAAGCTCAACACATTAGTATCCAAATTTGTGCGCGTTCGTTCAATTGCACCTTTCTGCGACCGTACCCTTAAAATTCAACACTTCAGTGACCAGTCATCGCGGGACTTCAGATTTCGATTAAAGTGAGTCTAGTGTTAGTGAAAGTGTTGACCGCTCCCCATTATTCTGATTTTTGACATAATTTGTACCTTTCTGTAAATTGTGTCCCAAATTTGTAGTTTCGAGAAATCTCAACCTATCTTTATCGGATACCACGCTATTATTTTTCCCTCGGAATGATCCATTCATTATCATCAAACCACCAGTAACTATCGCGAGTCCCTGATAGAGTACTCAGTGTTGATCAGAAAAATCGCGCATTTCTTCGAAATTGGTATCCCTGTTTCTTCCAACATTCTTCCAATTTCCAAAAGGGGTTAGAAATTTTCTCTGACACTTGTGACAGTGCTCAAATTTTGTCAGAACGTGACATTCCAAATATGTTGAAATTCCAAAGTTTTCAAGAATGTCGAAGAACTTCGAAGTTTCCAAGAATTTCAAAGGTTTTGCTGATTATTCAGTGTCGAATATATCGAAGTTCTAGGAATTCCGAAATTTTCGGCGATATTACGTATTTTACAGTTCTAAGTCAGACATTCCAATATTTTAAAAATTTTACGATTACACATTCCTAAAGCATCACAAAGTTAAGCAGTTGTAAATTTCCGGATGAAATAATGAAAACATCAAGACTTAGTAATATTTTGTTATTTAGAAAAATTATGAAGTTTTCCGAATTTAGCAATGCAATTCCTATATGACTGTTGTATTTTTAAGCAATCATCGATAGTTTTTCTTAATTCGGACAAGTCAGCAGAAAATGTTTGAAATTTTTACTATTTTTCACATGTTTTTTCACATATATTTCCGGACAGGCAGAAAATTTTTTCAGTGGGGCCCTCCCGAATGCAGGTCTGATGGGGCTACCGCCTTGTTCGCCCCTCTGCATCCCCCCTGGCAACGGTCCTGCATCCACACATTCCATTAAATGATTTCATTAAACAATCTGTACAATTTTTGTCAAATTTTCGATGAAATATCTGACGCACATCTGCTCTCTCAAGAAAAGTTGAGGAAAAAAAAAAACCGAACCATGAGGTTTCATGTAGTTTTAACATTTTTCAAATCCTCAAATGCTGTAAAATCACGAATCTGGTGTTCGTGAAGTATACGTTTTCGCTCATATTTCATTACAAGAATTATTATTCCAGAAGTGGTATAATACTTGATGTTTTCGCTTGATCAGGACAGATTACAAACTTCACGACTCCAGTTGGAGTAATTTTTCGCTAAATTCATAAAATTCGTAGTAACCTTCTACGTTGAAATTATCATTGCAAAAAGTCTGCTTGAAATCATTTTTATTGTGATGACAAAGTATGTGAACTGCATTCGAGCAGAATCGTTTAATAAACATTCTTCAAACTTTTGAATAAATGCCATTCCCCAGTCGACATTTTTTTCTTGTGTCTTCTTTCTTTCTTGTATTCGATCTGATTAAGGTCCAGGCAACGTTAACTTAGAGCACGTGGCGTGTATGTACATCAGGTCTAGCATTTCTACTACATACGCAACACCTTCCTCAGCCTTCCATTGATCTGAAACGTGTTTCTCCACGAAGTATTCCATACCAAAGTATGCCTTCGACAATAATAAATGTTCATAATACACCTGAAAATCGGTTGACTTGACAACTGCGGTTGTATGTTTAATCACGTCCGAATTCATAATCTTACATACAGTATTAGTCTGTTATAGTTATGTTGATTCACGAGATTCACCGATGAGTGGCGATTTTCTGCCTGAAGAGCGACCAAGAGTAGCTTTTCCCTGAATGCTGGCGTGATAAGGGTCGTGACAAATGTGACGAGCGAGCTCGTCCAGAAGGACCCACTGTAGACAACGGCTTACAATAGCCCTGTGGTGGGAGAATGTTTCAAGGGTCTTATAAGTGATGAGAACTCCAAAATACGTTCAACTTACGTTGATTTATCTTTAGAACAAAATAATTTCCTACACGACCTTTACAATATTTGTTCCATTCCATCAATTCGCAACCTCTCGGACACTCTTACAAACTTCTTATAACGCTCCTTACTTTTAATGATTATCAATACTCGATAATTTTCGCAGTGAATTACAAATAACTCTTATTCTTGATTTGGTGGCTCAGACAATGCCTTGTAATTGCTTAATTCGATTTTGACCTTATCTGATTTATTTCAATTGAATTTTAACTTAATTTTGTTTAAATTTCTATTCAATTTCTTCTTTCTCAATTTCTCACTTTTCAGAAGACGATTTTGGGCAAGAGGCGTAATCACGAAAGGGACTCGTGCGGTGGTGACGCGTTTGTTGTCAAGGAGTTGGCTATAGTCGACTTGGATAGTGCCAATGTTGAAACATACCTTTTCAAACCTGCATGTGCG
>JAPYZK010002974.1:0-16425 GCA_030522785.1 Platygaster equestris | reverse complement strand
TTTGTAGTTCCAGAATTTGCCGCTAGAAGAAAACATCGCGGCGCTAGCGTAGCCGGTGAAAATCTGTAACTTGGAATTTCAGGGCCCGTGTCGAAACATTTTCGAAATGTCCAGGGCCGTATCATGGAATTTCGAGCACGTGTAAAAAAAATGTGATATAAAATTTTACGTAAATTGAAACCTGAATGAATTTATGATAATTTAATCAAAATAAATACAACATGAATGGGTTATTTTAGAATCCTCTAAGACTTAATAGTTTTTGTACTTAACTTTCAACAGGCAACATTATTTTCGGAGCTCAGAATTTTGCAAGTTTTATTCAGTCACTTATTATTGATTATTCTCTCATACAATATTCACTTACAGATTCTCTAGGATGGAATCGAATAAACAAATTTACAACGCAGAGTATTATATTCTTTGAATCTTATTTGTTATCAATATGGAACATATGTAAGGCAAACGTTTAACAACGTTCAATCTTCACTTGCTCGTCATTCAACTCTAACACTGCCAATTTTGGCATCATTGAGATAGAATCTGTAACCGCCTTGTGAAGGGATAAGTTGCGACAACACATTTTCAAAACTTTCAGATTCGATACTCCATCTTTTTCCATAATTTCATATTTTTGAAAATTCTCTGGAATTCCAAAAAAAACGCTGAAATTCTTAAGAAACTCGAAGTTGTACCTTCACAGTTTTTGAAAATGAAACACAAATTTGAACGTTTTCCAATTTTATCCCTGGATTTAAAAAATATATGCATATTTAATACAAATTTCATATAATTCATTTTTATATATTGAAAGTCGTTGTTATTGAAGAAAAATAAATTATGCTTATTTTACTATGTATCACAAAATGTTTCAAAAGGATGAATTTTCGCTGGATTTTCTAGTCCTCTTTTTTAGACTTCTCTGTGTTTATCGGATCTTCATCCATGGAAAGCAAATCTATGCGGGATTTTTCCACTGGGTATAGCTTGAAAAAATGTTTCAATAAAAAAAAAAAACATTGGAAAAGTGCCCACCTCTTCTATTGTCGCCATTTCTTGAACATACTTTTTCCAAAAATTTTTCTACAAGTGGAACAATCATTTTTCAACACCTGAAATTATAAAGTAAACATATTGTTCTACTAGTTGCGGAATGTACTATTTCGTGGTGACCGAAAAATAAACCGACCATCTCTGGTACAAATAAATCCCCGCAACTTAAACTGTAATTCGAAAAAATTTTGAGGATTTTGCGAGTGTGTATGTTATAACTCAGTCACTTATTATCTATTATTAAGTCATTCAGTCACTTACGGATTCTCTGATGGTATCGAGTGGATAATTTACATGATGCTGAGTATTTTATTCTTCGAATTATTTTTATCAACATTCAATATGTAAGAGGTTCTGAGTTTCTAGGCGGAAAATTTGAAAGTACACTCGTCTCTTGATTCAGTAGCCTGATTCGTCATTCGGGCATTTGATTTAGTGGCGGCGAGAGGGGATCCCACCACGGCACCACCGCGCTCAGCGAGAAAAATGTTTTTGGAACGGCCAGTACGTTACAGCCATAAATGGTCATTTTTGAATTTCGCGGGCAAGATGGCGGACACTGTAGCGGTATGGTGGGGACGTTGCACGAGAGGGGAAGGTTCTTAAATCAAATTGTCAAATGTTCGGCCCCCGCTACTAAATCAAGCGACTCTTAAATCGAATATTACTTAATCGAGATACGAGTGTACCTGATATATGATGAATAATTGTTCAACGACCAGATGGCTGACTAATAACGGATAAATAAACTAAAAAATACTTATACTCCAACTTGCAAAATTCCAAAAGTATACACAATTATGAAATAATACATAACTTACTTCCACAGTAGCCTTTGTGAAAATCCGCAGAATTGAAAATTCTCTGAAATTCCTAAGAAACTCGAAGTTTCATCTACAACATTTTCGAAAAAAAGACAAAAAATAAAACATTTTCCAATCAAATGCTTGAATTCAATGAATATGCGTATTTCTTAGAAATTTCATACAATTCATTTTTGTACATTGAAAGACGTTCATGACAAAGAAAAATAAATTATACTCCCAACTCCCACTATATATCACAAAATGGTTCGAAAGGATGAATTTGCGCTGGATTTTCTAGTCATCTTTTTTGGTCTTTTCGGTACTTATCGGATCTTCGTCCATAGAAAGTGAATCTATGCGCGATTTGTCCACTGGGTATAGCCTGAAAAATATTCAAATTTGAAATATGTAATGCTGTGACTTTTTCGCTTCTGTCATTTATCGAACAAAATTTTTCTGTAAAGCTCGCAATAAGTGGAATACTTATTTTTCGACACCTCACATTCAAAGCAAACTTATTTTTCCATTAGTTGCAAAATGTACCATTTCGTGGTTTCCAACAAATAAACTTACCATCTCTGGTACAAATACACCAAAAACACAGCGTCATCCCTGAAACAAGCGACTCTATGCGCCGTTGGCATAGTGATGATGAACGCAAAAACGTCGTCGATGAACGTATTAAACGCTTTGTACATAAAAGCTTTCCAAGGTAAATGAGCCACTGATTTCATTTTGTAATTCACGAACAGTTGAGGAAGCATGAACAGGAATCCAAAAGCGTAAACGCCGTTGACCAGAGAGTTGATGCACCAAGAGTACCAACTGCAAAAAGTCATGTCAATCTCGATGTGTCCCAAAATCATCGCGAATCCCAAAAACAAATTTGAAACGGAAGTTCTTCAGTCATTTTGGTCGAAACTCAAAAGTAGAAATTTTCGCCTCAGACTTTGACAAAGTATCAATTTTTCAGAAACTGGCGCTTGTTACGAAATTTTAGGATATTTTTTGATGGGACCTTTTGTGTGGCTGGTAAATCAACGAGTAAACAGCGCCAGCAATTACTAATGGGTACAGCAAGTATTTGAGGTATTTCATGCTTTCAGCGTCAAATTCTTGAGTTTTCGTTTCTGCATTGGAATCTTTGCTTCGGTTGAATTTAATTCGTGGCAAAAATCCGTCGCCTCGGACTAGTTCTGCTCGGAGGATTTTTTTCGATTTCCACATCTGTGTTAGGAAATACAAATTTTTGTTAAGTAAAAATATGAACATATTAATATTTTCATAATTTATATCAAAAATGAATTAGTTATAGATTAAGTTTTCTTGAACTCATTTTTGGTCTTTGACCACTAATTTGAAAATGTTATTACCTCTATGATTGTTCCGATTCCAGCAGGCACCAAAACTAGCAATGAAGAGCCTTGGTCTAGCAAATATAAAAATATGATCGATTGATTGAAAGCTCGCCAAACGACGGTTTGAACGCTGAGACCTGCGAGGTTGTTCTTTTTTCTCCAGAAACTTATGTCGTTTTTGAAAGCCAGGAAGTCGAAGCATAACTGAAAAATAAAATGAGAAAGATATAATATTATCGATAATATAAAAAATAATATACATAACAAATATTGTATTATACATATATTAAAGTATATAAATTCATAAATTTGTGAAATTTTAAATATTTGTTGGAAATTTTGGAGTTCTTTTGACATTTCGAGGGGAATTTTTTTTTAATTCGTTTTAGTTTGACAAACTTGAAAATAATGAAAAATATGAGGAATAAAAATCTTACCAACTTACACAAAGTATGGTTGAATCAATAAAAAATTTCGTTTAATTTTTTAAAAATACGATAAAAATCTGGTTTATTCAAGATAAAAAAATAAAAATTAATTTCTCAATATTTCGACTCAAATTTTGTCCGTTCCAAAAATGTGTATATTTGCGTGGAAAAAATTCTAAGTTCTCGAAATTTTAATGTTTCACAGTTTTCAAATTTTCTAATTGAAAAATCCTCAAATAACTAAAACAATTGCATCAAAAATTCCAAAATCAAAAACATTACGCAATTTCACCAGCAATTTCGAAAATAAAAAATTTTTCCTACTTAGAAATTACGCAATAAATACTTAAAAACTCCATAATTTTCCAGAGTTACAACAAAATTCCCGAAAATCCTGAATATCCCACAAAACTCCAACTTTTCCATTTCCCACTCATTTACATGCATTCCAGCAATAAAAATCGTCCCAGCCAGCAAATAAAGATTCGTATCCGCAAAAATGTTTTTGACTTCGTCGATATCCTTATCTCCAAAACCAAGAGTCTTCATTCTCAGCATCGCAGCTTCGATGTGCAAAACGAGTCGCAATTTTCCAATGGAAATCGGATTATAAAAAATGGTCAAATTCATTAAATTATTTTTCTCGAAAATCGGCACAAGGTTTGAACTCCGAGTTTGCAGGAAATCGTAGTTCACAATGGGCCAGTACATTCCTTTCGAAACCCTGCAAAAAATGTATCGATACATAAATATTGTCGTAAAATTACTTTTTTATCATAAATCATACTTTATCAAATTATTTAATTCCGGTGGCAAATTTTCCAGGGGAATCTCCACATTTTCTGTCATTATCGTGAATGCGACACGACTTCGTAAATGGGAAATTGGCCGGGTGTAATTTTTTTTTGCTTTTCCTTCCTGGGTTTTTTCTCCGAGCAAACTGAAGGCTTCTGCTTGTGGAATGGCAAATTCCGAAAGTTTTATGAGGGTTTTCGCAGAATTTGAATCCTGAAACATTTTTTCAAATTTAATTTTTGGTTAGCTTACTATGACTTTTTTATTTTCTTTGTTTTTTGATAATTTTTTCCAATATTTTTCAAAATAACTTACCATGCTCAAATTACTGTACGACTCACTTTGTTTACTCGTCAAAATTATATGCAAATACAAAGTCCCATTTTGCCTGGTTTTTCGCGGAATTTCCAGGTCTATTGGTCTGCAAAAAATTTTCATTTCATAAATAATAAAACTTGCACACACTTTTACGAAAAAAAGTAAAAAATCACTCACATTTCTTGCAGCTTGGAATAATCGAAACCCAAGCTCGAATAAATAAGCGAAGCTTCTTTATTTATCGGCCGTTTAGTGACGGAAGTGAAAAAATACAAATTCAATTTCGGTTTCGAGTTCAGGTAAGACCGAAAGCAATAATGCTCATTTTTACACGGCGGTAACGTAAACAACAACGAAATAGTGTAAATAGAATAAGCAATATATCCCAAAAACAATCCCGTGACAATGAGACTCAACGAAGGACGCCCCATTTTCAAAATAAATAATATATCTCACACTAAACAACTTTTTTACAACTAATTATGACATTTTTCGAGACAGAGTTTTTCCCATGATTAACGGTTTATTTGTCCAGTTACGACGAACTTGGTTGTCACGCGAGAAAAAAAAAAACTTGTTATTCTGAACTTCTCAACATTGAAAAAACGTTGATTTGATGTTGTTTTTGTTGTTAATAAATAGATATTTTCGAAATTTGTACCGCTATGTACCGCTACGTGTCACAACAATACACGTATGCATTTGACAATTTTGACAGTTATTTTGTTGACGCGGAAGATACTATTTTTTTGATATACAAGATGGCAATTTTTTCAGACACCTGTTTTCAGAAGCGCGAGAATTGTTCGAATTTTCAAATATGTATTTTTCGCGTTGTGACGGAATTTATTGTATTTATATAGATAAAATGGAAAGTTGAATAAATATAATCAAATAGTGTGGGGGAGGAGAGGCAGTTTTTGTAGTACAAAGAATGCATCAATATGCAACACTTGTGGATTTTGAGGGTTTTATCATATTTTCCGTGTACATCGGAAGAAGCTTTTCTTTATTCAGTTTTTTGGTTTATGCATATGTACTCTGCCCATAATAGTCTAATAAGAAGAATAGGTCTTGTTTTTGAATTTTTTTTGCCCGTACAGATGAAAAGAAGCTGCAGAAGTTGCACTGCCGCTTTAGTCAGACGCGTAGTTCGAAATGTGAATTGTTTTGTGAATTTTTGGTGGAACATTATACACACTTTTGACACTATTAAACACTGTTTAACCTTTTGAATACTCTCAAACCTTCCAACACCGTTAAACCTCAAATGAAAGAAAAAAAAATTATATCGTTTTTCCAAACGATTCCCGATCATTCAATAATTCATAGTCATATTACGACAAATGCAATTGCAAAAACATTCATTCCTATTCCCATCATCGAACTGAATCATAATTATCGAAAAAGTCACCACGCCACTCAATATCTGCAAAGCGAAACAAGAAGAAGACGTGAAGATAATGCAATTAAAAAATCATTTTTCGTAATCACCGAGTGCAGAAGTGTTCCATCCAATTGAAAAAGTCCTCTCGCTGTATACATCACATTCTTCTGACGTACGTATGACGCGAAGTTTTTCAACTGAAGTACAAAACAATAGGAAAAACTGAACCTCTAAAAAAACTGTCATCAATATTAAATTGAAATAATTATTCTCACAATCAACGAATGTTCTGCATATTGTGTATGGAACGCACCATCATGAGCAATATCCCCAGTTCGTTTTGTCTGTACGTGCAGAAAACCAGTCAAATGTTTTAAATCTTCCTAGAAAATTGTGCACAATCATAATTCAGTACCTCATCTGTTGTTTCCATCACTAACGTAGTCAAAAGCATCACGGGAGCGATCCCAACAATGTTCAGAAGCAATAAAAACACAATTTCCCACACCCCAACTTTTTGTAGTATAAAAAAGGCAATGAATGTATACGATGAATGGCATAGCAAACTCAAAAAAACAGCCAAAGATGCGAGAATGGGCACGAAATAAATATCAGACACACGAAGAGTAATTTTACACAAGTCGGAATATATCTGACGAAGTGTCAAAATATCTGGAACAAACTGATCATCATGCAAATGATTGGAAACGGCTCTAAAAACGGGGAGAAATTTCCGGGACCTAGAAATCGTGAGACGTTCTAAAACAGCGTTCAAAATTTTGAATTTGCGTAAAATCATGTTCACAGTAAAACTGTAATGCAACACAAAACCGCCGATTATAAGAAGTGATGTGATAAATCCGATGGACTGAAACGAAAAACCAAATGCAAGATTGAATGAAATTGCTGTACTCATTATTACGAAAAATGAAAGTACGAAAGTCCAAAATTCAGACGTTAATTTAAAATCCGGTGGGTCATGGAAATTCGATAGGGCACACTCTATTCGTCGGAATTCATTCCAGATATGAATAGCGATCTCGTGTCTTCGATAAAACGGGAAAATGATCAAAGTTAAAGCGAGAGTTCGTAAAAAATTGTTGATGAAGCCTGATACGTGACTCATGTTGACCAACGGAAAACTTTTGGGATTGAAATTGTTGTAAGCTAGCGTAATGACGAGGCCAGATAAAATGATAAGGTTGTATAGTCTGCTGATTGCTGAGGGTTTGAAAAGTAAATGATTCAGTAGTTTGGGGTGTTTCTTGCAAGATATAATTTCGGTCTTGTAAGGCACAATTCCCAAAAGTTTGAAGATGACGAAGAATAACAACTTTGACTGCATTTTGAGGGAAATATTGTATAACGTAGGAAGAAAGTGAGAAGTCGATGAAAAGTGAGTAGTCAGGAAATGCTCTAAGCATGATCAATAAAAATGCAATTTCAGTCTTTCATCTAGTAAATTAAATTGGGAGTAATTTCTCGAAAACTTCCATTAGTTGAAAGTTTTTCGAAACTGTAAAATACGGAGGTATTAAATGACATTTGCATTGCCTTTTATTTGAAAACATTTAATGTAATTGAATCGATTGTAATTAGAAAGACTTTCTTATATCTTTATTGCTATAGTTCCCCTGACAAAAAAAAAGTACGTTACCTTCAGAATGTATAAAATACAGTAGAATCTCGATTTCAGTCATTTAAATGCAGTTAACTTTCGATAAATTCCTTTGAATACAGTAAAGTGTCGATTTGCGTCTTTTAATAGAGTTAACTCTCGATAAAAGTTTTCCAAAGACAGTGGACTTTGGATTTTAGTGCTTGAAATACAGTAAAATGTTGATCGAAGTCTTACAAAGACAGTAAACTGTCGATTAAAGTCCTATGAACGCAGTAAAGTTTCGAAGAAGGTCCTTTAAATACAGTAAATCCGACAAAAGTCCTCCAAATACAGTAAACTTTGAATTTGAGTCCTTGTCATGTAGAAAAATTTTTATTGGAGTTCGCAAAGTACAGTAAACTCTCGATAAAAGTCTCAAAATACAGGAAACTATCGAAGAAAGCCGCGAAATAGTCATCTCTCAATATAAATTCGTAAAATAAAGTAAAGTCTTGATTTCAGGTATTCAAGTGCAGTTAACTTTCGATGAAATTCCTTTAAATACGGTAAAATCTCAATTAGGGCCCTTTAAATGCAGCCAAGTCTTGATGCAAGTCCTGCAAATACAGTGGACTATCGATTTGAGTGCTTTAAATACAGTGAACTATTGATCAAAGTCTTACAAATTCAGTAAAGTGTCAATTAAAATTCTATAAAAACAGTAAAGTTTCGATGTAGGTCTTTTAAATACAGGAAACTTTCGAGAAAAGTCCTTTGAATACAGTAAACTGTGGATTCGAGTCCTTTTGATGCAGAAAGAAAATTTTAATCGGAGTTGCCAAAATACAGTAAACTCTCGAAAAAAATCTCCAAATACAATGAACTATTGATACAAGCCCGCGAAATAGTCAAAATTCCGATTTAAGTAAGATATCTATTTCAGACATTTAAATATAGTTAAATCTTGATACAATTCCTTCAAATACAGTATATCTTGAGTTTTTGTGTATTTTGAATACAGCCAGCTCTCGACATAAGTCCTTCAAATACAGTGAACTCTCAATTTGAGTGCTTAAACTACAGTTGATTGTTTATAAAAGTCCCACAAATACAGTAAACTGTTAATTTGAGTCCTTTTAAAAATAGTGAAGTTTCGGTGTAAATCCTTTAATTAATACGGTATACTACAAAAATAAAATTCTATAAAATACAATAAACTTTCGATAAAAGCCCTCAAAATATTCATCTCTCCGTAAAACTTTCAGCAATTTTTTATCATTCGGTTTTTCATCATTTCGGTCATACGGTTATTATTTTATCCTCTATATCGTCCGAGGAATTTATGTAAATCCATAAGGTTCAGGGTTATAGGGGAATCCAATATGAAAAACGTTTAATGCTCTAACATACTCGATAAAATTTCGCTTTTATTCAGAAACTTAAATTTTACCGAAATTCAATAAAAGCTCCCAATCCACGTTATCAATCTCTTATCAAACCATAGTGTCATTGTGCCCTTCACAATGACATACACACCTACTACTGCTTCCAATATCAAATTGAATCAAAATAATTGTGTACGTACACACAGCACTCAACATCTACAAAAATCGTTTAATTATCAATTCCTTTCGTCAATCTTCTTCCAAAAAAATCACAACAAAATACGTATTATTTAATAAACATTTACAGAATGAAGAAGAGTTGCATCTAAAGAAAACAGTCCCTGGGCCGTGTATTTTACGTCCGTTTGCAGTACGCAAAGTGCGAATTCCTTAAACTAAAAAATCCAAAAAAGAGTAAAAATGAAATCCAAAAACCCCCCAGATTCTCACTAAAATATAAATAATTACAAGCAACGAATATCGCTGATCGGCCAAGTAAACAATAGCTTCTTGAACAATGGTCCCCGTTCTCTTAGCCTGAAAAAACGAAGTATTTCAGTATTTTTCGAAAAAACCCAATTCCTCGTTCAAATCACCTCTCCCACCGTGTTGGTCACTGCTTTAGTCAAAATCAGTATTGGTATAATCGCGAAAATCATCACCAAAACTCTGTACACATTTTCCAGCAAAATCGAATTATCCCTAATCATCGTCACAATCAAGAGATACGTAACGCGACACAGCAAACTCAAAAAAGCTGTCAAGGATGTCAAAATCGGCACTGACAAACTTTCCGAAGTCAAATTAGTGATTTTGCACAAACTCAGGTACAATCGTCGAATCTCGGACAAATCCACGATGAACTTATTATCTTCTACATTTTTGGGAACTACGTGAAAAACGGGCAAAAATGGTCTCGACTTCGAAATTATTGTTTTTTCTAAATATGAGTTTAAAATCGTGAATTGGTTGTACGTTATGTTAACTACGTAACCGTAAAATATTATGAAACAAGAAATCAAGATGAATGAAATTATGCGTTCGTAGATGACGAGAAATTCACTGTAAGCTAGATGCATCGATATCGCGATCCCTATCAACGAAAAAAGATAAACAGCACTGATAACGATGAAAAGCTGTCGTCTCGTTTGAGGAACACTGGAAAAATTGGACGAAGAACATTGAATTCTCCTCAACTCGTTTAGAATCGTCACTACATTTTTGTTACGGGGTACGAAGGGGAATAAAATCGTGATAATTGCTATCATTTTTGATACTGTGTAAATCAAGTTCGAAGTGTCTGTCGTGTCACTTAATAATGAGTCGTCTTTTTTGGAGACGTAATAATGAATGTATGAACTTTGCAGGACAACGATGCAAATTGATAGGAAAAGATTGTAGATTTTACTGGACATCGAGTTGGAAAAAATCAGGTGATACTGTGTTTGGGGGTGTTTTTTACAGTGGAGAGTTTTCACTGTAAAAGGCGTGAGTCCTAAACATTTTGTGATGTAGTATTTTAGGGATGGACAATACATTTTTGACTGAACTATGGTGAAGGTGAAGTGTAATGAAATGTTTTATTCCTTTGATGTTCATTAAGGTGAATCGATAAATTAATTTTCCTTGTGATTATTGAATTGTTACTTTAAAGGGGAATGAGGTTTGAAAATAGGAGAATCGATGCAATTATGGAAATTTACTGTATTTGATGACGTAGTTTTATAATGGATCAATGAAAATGTACTTACGAGTACTTTATGGAGTTAGGTAATGTTAGTGAATATTTGAGATAATATTTGATGATTTACGCGATTTTATATGTTCATAAGAATATTCATTCGTAAATAGAGTAAAATTTGGAGAAATTAGTTTTAATTCTGAAATTTCGGAAATACCTGCTGATTTTTCGAAACAATTTTAAATTCATCGAAAATTTAAGTGGTGATTGAATGTAGTTCAGCAGTTTTTTTGAATTCTACTATAATTTATAATTTTGTTTTGACGGTCAAATATAATCAATTTGGGATATTTTCTCCGAAATTATTTAATCGACTTTTGAAGATTTGAAAAAAAAAAAAAAACTGAAATCCAATTATTTCGATCTGATTTCGTGCAAGCATTTATAAGTTTCAAAATTATTTCGAATTTTCGAATATAAAATATTTCTTAAAAATGTATGAACAGTTTCGTAAACTAAGTCTATAACTTTCGGAATTTTCATCTCCTTTTTAGCATTTTGATTACCGAACTCTAAAATCAGAAATTTCATTTCATTCCTAAGCTCGCGATTATAAATTTGAACATTACAAAACGTCGGATTTTCAAATTCACATCTTTTGACTCAAACTCTGCGGGAAAAACTGTACTGCTCGTGACGTACGTACTATCGATTTATACGCGAATTGTGCGCGCTTGCAGCGAAAAAGTGCGTGTACGTAAGACGAAGATAATCAATAACTGAAGCCTTTTATACCGCGCTCTCGTCTTCATTAATACTTCAAGTCCAATTTCACGTTCTTTCTTTTTTAACTTTGTAACTCGCGGTGTTTAAGATAATGGGGATCATTTTGAAATTGAACGAAATTGGGGCGCTTATTATCCGAGTCCATATTATCTACTTTTTAACTTTATTTTTATCAAAGGGTGACTTTTATAGTAGCAAGACGTTGGGAAATTTTTACAATTTTCAGTGCGAGTTTCGATCTGTGAGAGCATTCCACGCCAAGAGAAAAAATCGTATCCTTGAGCGAGAATTGCAATACTGTTTATAAGGATATATTTTGACTCTTTTCATCTTTGTTGCCTTCACAATCAGCGTGTCTTATTATAATAATTGTTGAAATTGCTATCGGGGAGAGTAGGAAAAATTCGTACTGAAATAATTTTCCATTCGTACAATTTTTTTACCTTCGTATGAAAGTATTGCTGCAATGATTATTTTTCTATTTTATTTTCTGGAGCAGGACTGACAGTTATTTTTTAGAAAAGTGTGTACTTGACATAGAATAACGCGAATTCAAAAAATAAGGATAATTTGATCTCAAATGGAAATGAAATGTTGTGAAACGATTGTGAGTAGGTGTAATTACATAAATCAAATATTTTATGCTTAATTAGAACAATTGAGCCTTTTTTGACAAAAATACAATCGTAATTACATGATCAGTAATAAAAGTGACAAATTATCTCGAAAACACAAGATAATTTGGCGGTCCAAGTCGGCTAAGTGGCAGTTTACCAGAATCATCTTTCTATCTCACGACTCAAAGAATATAAGATTCATTAAAACTGACACTCGTCCGGTTTTGACAGCCAACCCTTCAATTGTTATAGAACAAATACTAAAATGTCTAATTTTTTTATAGACTTCGATACATTCTGAAGCTTGTCGGCTGTATCAAGGTACAATACTGATCTGGTTTTCAAATATCTTCCAAATACGGTGTATCAGCCCTTCAGATTAAATAAAAACAAGAGCAATAATATAAAGTATATACAGTAAAAATAAAATAGCGATAAACGAAAACAAAATAATGGTAAACAGATCAAAAACATCAAAGTTGTATAATATAATCGAAAAAAGGCTTTTTTCCTTAATTCCTATACTATCAGATGTCCAGGGAAGAAGGCGAAAAAAATTCAAAAGCCTGTATTTTCGACAGAAAAATATACCAACGATATAAAATCGTCATGCTATTAATGGGATATTGGCCGTATATGCCGTATTATTTCCGACAGCTTGTATCTTTACTCTATGCTTCTATGAGTTTACCGTTAATGTTTTTCCAGGTAAATAAATCAAATTCGAAATACAGTAGACTTCCACCAATGAAAAAAGTTGTTTTCGTGTATAAATATCCATAGTTACGTGCGTTTACATAACTGAAACTCTACTGTACGATAAGCGTTCCCAATTTGAACTATTTTTCGACTATGTTGAATCACGTATTTTGATATTCCATTCAAAATTACCTTCCAGTGTAATTACATCCACAAGCATATTGGAATTATCATGAAATCCATGCGTTCAAACGAGAACTTCATAGTACATGTTCTTCTGATCATATTAAGAGTGATTTTATTCATGAACATGAAAAATGTGAGTACAATGCATATTAGTCTACACTCTTTCGTTTTGAATTGGTCAACATTCGACTATTGGAATGAGTTATTGCTTTGACGATTCGAATACTGAACTATTTACTCTCGACATAGGAAAGGGCAACTACGCAAGTGTCTTTTTCTCACTCACAGGAGCATTGGTTTAGTGAGAGAGAGGGAGCCATGTTATCGTCCGCCCCTGGTCGAATCCTGCAGTTTGTCCAGTCATATCTGACTAATTAGAATATGTAAAATCATTTCACTTCAAAGTGTTCAATAGTTGACTTTCAATTTGGTCATTGGTGGCTTATTCTGGAATAGTCATTTCTCATCGAATGGCTATGAAAATATTTAAATTTTAGTATTTTAATCGTCATTTTTTGACTTATAAAAATTACTTTATTTCATCTAGTATGTTGAATTCGTCAAAACTTGACTAATGAATGAAAATAATCATTATAGTTTCAAGTACAGAAATAGTCACTTTTGACGATTTTTCACGTCAATTTTTATTACTACTAGAGAATTTTCTTTAATTATTGTCTTTTCCACTGGACGAATTTGGTGAATTTCACTATAAATTATTACATTCGACAAATATGAGATAAAAGAGTACAAGTATTGCCGTTAAAACAAACACTAAAGCAAAAACAATCAGTCGAATTCGACTACAAAGTAGGGATGGGCAACTACGCAACTGTCCTTTTCTCTCTCACAAGAGCAGTCGTTTAGCGAGAGAGACAGCGCCCACCCCTGCTATAAAGTACTCTTGATCGACTGTTCCAAGTAGTTATTTTTATGACTTATCAAGATAACTCATGTCTACTATTTGCTGATGATGCGTTTTCCGCTGTACGAATTGTCAAACTTGACTATAAATTAGTTAAATTCGACCAATTAGAAGTGACCGAGTACAAACACATAAAATCGAGTACTGGATGAAAAATAGTCTTGCTCCGATATTTTATTCCAGTGTTATCGGTTACATGAGGCCATCAAAAGTAACTGGGAAAACGCGGAACAGAATAAAAATGAGTATGATATATTGTATAAATATACAGCGACAGGAATGAGAATTGTTCAACTTCAAATTGGTGAGATCTTTTTCCTTTTTTTATGATGTTTGTGGTCCAACTTTGATTTTGCATTTTTAATTGTGTCCTGTTTTCTATTTTTTTTTTTTTTTTTTCAACTAAAATTGTTCACGAATTTTTGTCCAGTGGATGATATAAAAAAAATCATCAATACGTTTTGCAATATCATGTCATTTTTTAATCATGTTTTCTCGAAATTAGGTCTATTACATGTCTCGTATTTAGTACTTATAACATCGATGATTGCGCCTGTTTTCCTTGACTTCGTCTCGCCTTTGAATGAACCACGACAGAAACAGTTCCTAATAGTATCAGATCTCAATGATCTTCTCGAGAATCACTTTTTTCTGCTGTTAATGATCTATACTATTGCTTACATTATGGCTGCACTGCATTTCGAAGGTGTTCTAAGTTTTGTTTTTATTTATACCCATCACGTACGTGCTAGGTTTTATATAGCCAAGTAAGTCTGAATAACTATGACTTCTCTTATAAATTTTCGTAGAATTAACTTTTCGATTGCACCTTTGGATAACGTTTATATACGAATTAGCTAGTTAGTTTCGAATATACATAATCAATATGAAACTAATTACGATTGCTATTAAAAACATAAATCATAAATGAAAGATAGTGATTAGATAATAAAATAATCCATCAATGAAACTTACTCATTTATTCTGATTTCAACAGAATATATCTAGATCGAGCTGGCACTACGAGAATTGGCAATGAAATTAACAAAATTCAAATAATAAAAGAAGATATCAGAATTTGCATTCGATCTCATCTTGAATGTTTACGGTTGGTAGAGTGAATATGTTCCACCCTTTTTTTCTAAAAAAAATATATCGAAGATGTAAAAACTCCAAAAATAGAATTTTAAAAATTTTGTTTGATACGAAACTATTTTTTCTTAATAACGAATATCATATCAATATACTCAACTTATATGGAAATAACATTGATATGTTCTCCAAGCTTAAAAATAATGAAGAATACTGGAGATTAATTTGAGTTTTTCCATAATTGCAGGCTTATTTTTCTCACATCACCAGTTTTTACGCCAGGGCTTTTTGTTGCACGTATAGCTAATGTGTTGGCAGCTGTAGCAAATATAGACACTGTGAGCTAAGTATTTTCTAAAGAGAAATTCGCAGTCATTATAAGGACATTGTTTGATAAACAAAATTTTCTGAACAACTCAAGTAAAGCTGAATATTTCTGAGAACTATAATTCAATAATTAAGGATCGTTTTCTTGTTTCAGTTCATCAAAGCGAAACATGATTTAATGTCAGCATCTGACGCTTTGCTTACGATGATTTTGTTGTACTTGTTTAATTTCAACGTCTGCCTAACTTGCGAACGTGTTATGAATCGAAGTAAAGATTTGAGCATCGCTTGGTATGCCAAAATGAAATTCTTTTCAAATATTTCAGTGTTTTATGTGAAGATAATAAGTTATAATTTCTATTTTATTTGAAACTGTCATGTTTTCGTCGGTACTCAAGAACGAGTTTTCACTGTATGATTTTTTGAGATCATGAATAACAGCTGAATAATCTTAAAACATTCAGAATACTACAAAATGCGCTGAATTACCAGCTATGTATAACTAGAACGTCCAAAATTTTATAGTTATGCCAGCAATTGGTACGAATGGCCGGTACAATCACAAAAACTGCTAAATATATTGCAAATCAGGTTCGCTAAATACGCGGGGTACAGCATGTTCACATCCAGCTATATATCAATGGCGTCTTTTGTTCAGGTACTCAAAAACAATGCGTAACTGAAAAACTACACTAATTAATCTTCAAACAAATACGGAAAATTTTTTTCTGTTTCATAGTTTGTCAACACTACGTACACATATTCAACTCTTCTTTGGTCGATAGAAAAATAATTCATATGGTAATTTCTACAACTTCATTATAAAAAAAGGGTATAATGTTATTGATATTCGATTTTTTCAATAGGGAATGTAGGGTTTTAGTCGTCGTGTATTATCGTAATAAAGAATCAAATTACACTTTGTAGGTATACTCGATCACGTGTATAAAGTAGTATATTATGTAGAGAGTATATATGTATA
>JAPYZK010002973.1:0-12863 GCA_030522785.1 Platygaster equestris | reverse complement strand
AAAAAAAAAAAAAAAAAAAAAAAAAAAAAAAAAAAAAAAAAAAAAAAACATGAAAAACACCCACCTATACACTGATTGTTGATACAAGAAAACTTGTCCTGACATTCAATATCCGCTCGACATCCAGCTCTACAAGTCAGCCCCTCGCAAATGTCCCCGCTCCTGCAATCCTCATCACGGCGACAGAGCGATTTGCAAAGTCCGGAAGAATCGCACCGCTCGTTGCTCAAACAGTTGCTGTCGGAGGAGCAAACGGGCGTGCAGATGTTAGAAGTGCAGGCGGATCCAGTCGGGCAATCTCGGTTCGCTTGGCAGGGTTGTCCGGGGGCTCGGAGGCACGCGACTTTCGCCGTGGGGCTTTCTATGAAACCCGCGGGACAGACGCAAGTCGCTCGCTGGTTGAGGACTTGGCAAAGTGCGTTCGGCCCGCAGATATTAGGACGGTCACAGAGTTTGATGCACTTGTTCGAGGAGCACGTCTCGTCCGCGTTGCAGTCTTCGTCGGCTCGGCACCCCAAGGTGCAGATATTGTGGAGGCAGATGTGACCGAGGAAACAGTCGTTGTCCAAACGACAGGTCAGGAGGCAATTTCCGTTGACGCATTTTTCGTTGAAGGCGCAGTTTTGGTCGTTGGAGCAAGTTGGGAGGCACATATTTTCTCTGCAGGTGTTTCCAGCGTTGCAATCGTCGCTGTCGCTGCACGATACGGGTACTGGGGGAATGGTGATTATTTTAGATGGGTTTCGGGGATTTTTGGATTTGAATGTGGATTTTGGAGAATAAGAGGTTTTTGTTTGTCGAGGTATGTGTTTCACTAGTTGGGGATGAAAATTTTGGGTGATATTGTTTATATGTGCTCATTTTTATGGCGACGGAATTGAGATTTCTGAATTTCGGAATTTCTGAATTCCAATTTCGGAATTTTTCAATTCGAATTTTTGTGGCTACGAATGCCTCGACGTGGCAATCTGACTTCCGAAACCTACGTGATTCGAAATTTTTGGATATTCAAAATAAAATTCACGAATTTTCGTACTTTTGACTTCCAAAATGACTTAGGATTTCTGAAAATACTTTCATTCACATGTTTCTGAGTACGCAAAAAATCGAATTTTTCTCTGTGTACGAAATATTTGATTTCTCGAATTCATAATCTGATTCGGGAATCTCAAGGAAAATTAACGATTCAAAAAATTTTGAAACTCAAAGATCTTCACATTTCGTCACTTTCAAAACACCGAAATTTTTGTTTTTCCAAATTTAGAATTTTGAAACTTTGAAATTTTCGGAATACCTACATACATTCTCCATATTCCTTCATATTTACAAAATTAAATTAAATGAGCTTCGAAATGTTCGAAATACGATTTGTATCTCCCCAATTCCGAAATTTTTACTGTTCACGTATTTTTGAATGATAAATATCAAAAATGATGTTTTACAAAAATGAACTTGAATATTCGTACGAGTCGAAAAAATTTCTCGATATTTTTCCATAATCCGAGAAGATGAGGATATCTCATATAAATCAAGAAATAAATATCTAGATGTTTCACGAAAATCGAAAAATCATAATTGTAATATTTGTCGCCTAATTATATTAAAATCTAGTCTCTCAACTGATCAATTAACAATGATAAAACGTAAAAAAACTCACGTCTGACACATTCCACTTCTGAGTTCCCAGTGAATCCAGCTGGACAGCTACATTGTTTGAGGTGGTTCTGGGCGAAACATTGTGCATTGATACCGCAAGCTCCCCTCGCGCTGCACAAATCTGTACACTGCCCGTTTTGACATATGTCAGTCAAACTGCATTCTTCCGCTGATTGACAGAAAGCTGAAAAATATACTCAATTGAATATTTTTATTCAAAATTTTTCGAAATAAAAAGAGTTCATTCCCTGAAAAACTGTACCCTAGTGATTGTAGTTTTCATAAAAACGGGCAAAATTTGTATAAAATCGGTGAATTATTTATAAAAATTCGTTTTTTTATGAGGTCGATTTTATAAAAGTTATATAAAATTTTCGATTTTCATGAAGTGGTTTCATAAAAACTGAAAAAAAGTTTTATTTATAAAATCTGTCAACATTTTCATACAATTCATCTGTTTTTTTTATAAAAACTAATTTTCGTATAAGACCTTTATTTTCGTAAGAACTTCGCGATATTTATAAAAAATTTCAAATTTTTATGAAAAAAACTTCCCTGATATCAGGAATTTCTCCTGCAGTAATATTTGATACGTTTTTATTACACAAGGGAATAGAAAATCATGTTAGTAACATTTTTTAGCAATTATTAAACGTAAAAACATATGATATTAGAGGATTTGAAAATTCTCTGACTCAAATTGAAAATAAGTATCCAAATTGACATAGACTTAATGGACAAGAAAGTTGACTATCGGATTTCTAATGCAAACGTCGCAACTTCAAATCCCGCTGCCTCGAAAACTTTTTAAATTTCTTTCGAAATGAAATTTGAGCTAGAGCCTCATAAACTGATGAAAAATGGTATAGAAATCAGCAAAATTATCCAAAAACGGTTAGAAAAATTTTTTGCATATTTTGAAAGATGTTTAGAAAAAATTTTTTTTATAAAACTTTTATAAAACGACTTTATCAAAAATGCAAATTTTATAAAACTTTCATAAAACGAACCTTATACAAATTTTTTAATTTCTTTTGAAACGAAATTTGAGCTATAGCCTCATTAACTGACAAAAATGGTATATAAATTAACAAAATGATCCAAAAATGGTTAGAAAAAATCTTGCATACTTTTAAAAATGTCGAAAAAATTTTTTTTCATATTTTCAAACATGTTAAAAAAAAATTTTTTTTTCATAAAACTTTTATAAAACCGGTTTATAAAAAATGCAAATTTCATAAAACTTTAACAAAACCGACCTTATAAAAATTTCTACGAAAATATTCATTAGGTTTTTATAAAAACTAGAATCACTAGGGTAGCGAGTTACTGAAATAAAAAAAATTCAAAAAAACCCCCCAACTCACGCCTGCACATGTTGTCATAGCAGTAAGTATTCGGAATCGCGATACAGTCTCCATTGGAAGTGCAAGAAATGGCTTTCGGACCGCAGCCGAGTTGCAAATCGGTCGCGTCGCCTTCGTACCCAGTGCGGCAATGGCAGTAAGCCAGATGGTTGTCCGCCACACAGTCGGCGTTGGGGCCGCAATTGGCCTTGGCGCAGACGTCGAAACATTTGGGGACACCGTTGACGTTGAGACATTTGGCAGTGACAGGGCAGTCTTCATCGTCGGAGCACTCGACGGGTGGATGACAGCCGGTTTTGTAGGCGTCCCCGACGGTTCCTGGCTGGCAGTGGCATTTATGAGCACCGCGTGTATTCTCGCAAATGGCGCTCGCGGCGCAAGGCGAGCTTGAGCAATGATCCACGAGCTGACAAGAGAGCGTGGGGTCGCCAGTGTATCCTGGCTGGCAACTACAGACTTGCTGGTGGTTTTCGGTTGAGCAAATCGCGTTCACGCCGCAGGGGTTGTGGAGGAGACAGGCGATTTTGCATTTGTGCTCGTGACAGACCTTCAGAAAATTCAAAGGGATGTATGATAAATTTGTGAAATATAAATTTGTGAAATATGGTCATTTCGGAATTCCCGAGACTTAACTTCATACGTTTGAAATTTTTCTGAATTGCAGATCTTCTAAGATGCGTTAACCAGGGGGGGGGACGCAGAAAAAATTTTCAGGAGGGGTTTTTGAAAAAAATGTTCCCTAATTTTTGAAATTCCTGGAATTTTGGAACTTTTTATAATTTCTGCAGTTTTTAACATTTTTCGGTTTCTCGTAATTCTCGAAATTTCTTAAATGTGTAATGTCCTCGTAATTTTTAAAATTTCCTTATTCTCGAAACTTCCAAAATTTATGTACGTTTTCGGATTTTTTTGGGAATACTCAAACCTTTGAATATATAAGAAATGTTTTAAATTCTCTGAATTTTGAACAATTTTATAATTTTTGACATATTTGGACTTGACAAAATTTTACGAATTCTAAAAATTTTCAGAATGCTCCAATTTTGTAGGTTCATCAGATTATTTAAGAAATTAAAGTTTATGAAATTTTCGAAAATTCAGAAATTCATATAATTCTTGAAATCACTGAAATCGTTGGAATTTCTAAATTCTATATTTTTGACATATTCAAAAGTTTTTTGGAGTCACAAAAGTTTGATAATTTTTCGAGACTTTCGTTATCTTCAAAATGTCACGAAATTTCCAATTTTTTCGGATTATTTGAACATTCGAAAATTAACGGAATTTCTAGAATCATACAAAATTTAAAGAGTCCGAATTTTCAAAAATTTCACAATATTTGATATTTTCGGACTGTTCAAAATTTTTATTTTGAAGTACCTAATTTTCTAAATTCATAGTTTTACAAGAATCTGAAGGTTGAAAATATTAAATCTCTAAGATTCCAAGGCACACATTTTTCCACTTTGAATTCCTAATCATTTTACTCACAAAAATAATCTTCTTCAAATTTCGGGAAGGATTTCAATTCCCGAAACCCCCCTCCGCGTTCGCCACTGGCGTCAACCTTTAGAGGTTTTAAAAATTCGCAACTTCTAAATTTCAAAATACTTTAAAACTTCAAAATATATTGAAACTTTTCGAAACGTCAAAATCCCAAAATTTAGAAAATTGTCAAACTTCGAGGCTTCTACACTGAAGAATTCTTGCGAACTTCAAAACTTTCGAAACATCCGGAACTTTGAAAATTCCGAAACTTTCACAACATTTAAACTCCCGAAATTTCCAAAATTTGTATCGTTTTTACCCAAAATGAGACCCTAACACGAATAATGACTTCAGCCAATGAGCTCTCAGGATGTCTCAACTTCTTTGGCACTTCCTTGACTGTTTTTAAAAAAACGTTACTCTCAGAGCTCTCGAATGGACCATGAATCGGGCGTGAACATAATTCACTATATCTATTTCATTTTATTACTTATATACAGAATATCTTTTCTTTCTCTTTCAACATTACTATTTTCTCTTTCTTTCTACATTTTGTTGTCACCACTTCACGCGGAAGTGGTCTGCTATTTGCTTGTGCTGCCGGTGACATGTAAAATGTATGCATATTTTGTATCAAAAGGCCGACCATAAATGAAACGAAATTTTCAAATGAAAAAAAAAAAAAAAAAATAAATAGAGATCAATTGAAATAAATGAATATACTGCAATAAATGATTAGTGATGAATGGCTACTGACCTAACTGACGTTCACGAAAATACCCGTGGAATAAATTATTATTATTATTATCATCATCATCATGCAAATTTCTTCAGTAAAAAAACCAAATCCCAACCCACCTTCTCATTAGAGCACTGGTCATGACTCTCGCACTCGATGGACTGACACCCGATCTTCTCATTCCCAACGTCACTGAAGAACCCAGACCTGCAGACACACTTCGCCTCGTGGTCCTCAGCCCGACACTCAGAATTCCGACTGCAAAAAGTCAAGCCGCACGCGTTCTTGCACTCAGCCTGACCCACCCCATTTCTCACGCACTTCTCCTCGTATCCGCAATCGTCGTCCCTCGAACACCTCAGCTCCTGAACGCATATATTATTCGAACAGTACTGATGTTCAGGGCACGTGGAGTTGTCCTGGCACTTGGGTTGACAAAACGAGTTCATACAAAGTTGGTCCCCGATACAATCCCTGGTGCTACCACAAATAGCCGTGCAAATCCCAGCGTGGCAGCCCGAACCGACCAGACATTGCCGGTCTTCGCTGCAGTACTGAACAGGCGTACATCCCAGGTTAGGATCCCCCGTCCCCCCCGGTCGGCAAACGCAAACGGCGCTCCGGTTCAAGGTCAAACAGTCGGCCCCGTGACCACAGACGTTCGGTACCGAACATGGATCCACGCACTTGTTGTTGAAACAAGCGAAATGCGGTTCGCCGCAATCGCTGTGGTACTTGCATTCGAGGGGAACGCACTCGACGCCGGGATCCCCGGTCGTGTGTTCCGGGCACCGGCAGTGGGTGACGTGTCCGCGGACGAGGCACTCCGCCCTTTTGCCGCAGACACCGTCGACGGCGCAGGGATCGACGCACTTGTTGTCCCGGCAAGCCGCGTTCGGGCAGTCGGCGTCGGAGAAGCAATCGCCGGGCTGTTTGCAGCCGCCCTTGACGGGGTCGCCGACGAGACCCGGGGGACAGTCGCAGCGGAAGGAGCCTTCGGTGTTGCGGCAGAGGCTGCTGTGGTGGCAGGGCTGCTGCTCGCATTCGTCGATGTCGGCGCAACCGCCGTCGGCTTCGTCGGTGGGGGCGAAGCCGGGGTAGCATTGGCAGGTGGCGCGGTGACCGTTGGCCACGCAGTTACCGTAACCGCAGTTCAGGTGGTTGCAGGGACTGAGGCATTTGTTGGCTTCCGGGTTGCAGTATTTGTCGGACGGGCAGTCGGTGTCCGAAAGGCATTCGACCTGGAGGGGGTTTTAGAATTGGAATCAAGCTTTGTGAGTTCAATTCGAGATGTAGAACGAATTTTGGGGACACCGCGGTACTCATATCCATGAAAGCAGGGTTTGGGAAGTTACTTATAAAATTGTGACGTGTTATGTTACTGTTGCTTAGGTAAAATATGTGAGTCATTACGTTACCGTTTCTCCGAAAAAGGAGATTACTTGTTAGCGTTACTGTCTGTAAAAAGTAACGTTTCGTTACTTCGTCGTTACTTTTATCAGAAAAATATAATATCATCTTTATTCGAAGTTTCAGATATCGAAAAACAATGGACCAAAAACGTTATCGATGGATTTTGTTTCTCGAACTGTTTGTTTCGAATTCAAGCGAATTTGCGATACATATTTCTCGAGAATTTTAGGAAAAAAGGGTCCCGAAACTTGGGGAAATCTACGATTTTTTAACCTCGAAACTCCAGAATTTTGGAAAATTTTTGAATGCTTGATTATCTTCTAAATCCCGAGATTCGGAAATTTCGAAATTCTTTGGAATTCTCTGAAATTACTGAAACTCCTATAAGTTTGAAAACAGAACAACTTTCAAAGTTTTCATAACTTCTAAATTATTTTGAATCCCACCGGAACTCAGAATCTCAAAACTTCGAAATTCTCCATAACTTCTAAATTTCAAAATTCCGAAACTTTAAAACTCTTCGGAATTTTTCCAAGTCTCCAAAACGTCTAAAAATGCTGAAATTTCGAAAATGTGGTATTCTTTGGAACTTTCGAACTCGTTCAAATTCATCAGATCGTCAAAAACTTGAAACTCTAAAACTTTGGTTTTCCGAAATTTATAGAATTCAAAACTAAAACTTTTGGTTCCAAGTTGTTCGAAATTCTTGAAAACTATCAAAATGTCTTAAACATACGAAAATCCTGAAGTTTACAATTTCAAAATTCGTAAAAACTCCCAAATTCTTTGAAATTCGTCACAACTCAAAAATAGCGAAGCTGGACAACTTCAAAATTCTTCAAAGCTTCTTAATTCCAAACCTCAGAAATTCCAAAATTCTTCGAAAATTTTCAAATTTTCACAACTTTTTAAAATTCCGGTCTCAAAACTACAGAACATTTGAAATTCCAAAAACTTCGAAACATCCTGAAACTTCCAAAATTCCTATACTTCCAAGGATAGAACTTAAAAACTCGTAAAAACTCCCGAAAAAGGATCCGAAATCTGTAATCCGAAATCCGAAATCCGAAATCTGAAATCCGAAATCCGAAGTTTGAAAAGTTCCAAGAGTTTCTCATTTGAAAACTCCAAAATTCTTCAAAATATCTTGAAACTTCTCAATTCCGTAAATCCAAATCTTCGATATGTCTGAAAATGTCAAAACTTTGGAACTTTATGATTCTGCAAAACTTCGATCGACACATATTCCTCGAAATTCCCAAATTTCGAAACTCTCGAACTTCAGAACTTCAATATTCTTCAAAATGTTTGAAATGTCCAATAAATAAGAATGAGTAACGTGAAAGTAACGTAAATTTCGTTACTCACCACCGCGTGAAAAGTAACTAGTTACCGATATCGCTACTTTGTCATTAAAGTAACGCCTTACGTTATCGTTACATCTAAAAATGTAACGTTTCAGAGTAACGCGTTACTTCCAAACCCTGGATGAAAGTATCTAACCTTGAAGCACCCGGATGCGTCACCGATGAATCCAGGCTGGCATTGACACGTCGCCTCGTGGTCCACGACGGTGCAAAACGTGGAGGGTCCACAGTCAACGAGCGTGCAAGGGTCTACGCACTTGTGCTGCACGCAGGAGTGACCGTTGTCCACGCAATCGGTGTTCGCATTGCATTCATGCGAGGGCGTACAGCCACTTCCAACGGGATCACCCACAAAACTAGGAGGACACACACATTTGTAGGAACCTTCCAAGTTTTTGCAGATAGCGGATGGGTGGCAGGGATTTTCCTCGCACTCGTCAACGTCCTCGCATTTTTCGGGACCGGCAATGAATCCTTGAGCACAGCGGCATTTGCCGTTTATGCAGACTTGGTCGGGACCGCAACTGGCTCCGGAATTGCAGCCGACTTCGCACGCTCCGTTTATGCAGAGTTCCTGTTGATGGAAAGGTCCCCAATTTTTGTCGTTTATGGCCCAGGGGCGGATCCAGAAAAATACTTCGGGGTGGGTTTTTGGAATCTTTATGTACATCGTACTGATGTTTTCAATATTTATTAAATGAGTAATCAGCATCCATAAGCTAAATTGAATGTCTTTTTTAATTTCTCTACGGATCTTCAGTTAACACTACCGAGTTGATTACAGTGAAATCTGGATACAGTAGGGTTCGTTTGAAAAAATTTTGGAAACTTGAAACTATCTACTTTGAATTTGAACATCAAATTTGAAACTGCAAATTTTAACATAAAACTTGAAATTTCGAAATTGAACATCGAATTTGAAACTGGATAGTTGAACTTGAAACTCGTTATTTTGACTTGAAACTCGAAACTTCAAATTTTAACATCGGATTTAAACACGAATTTTTACCTTGAATTTCAAATTCGAAACTTCAAACCCTTTGAATGTTAAATTTCAAATTAGAATATGTGAACCTCGGTCATCTTATTTCAACTTTGAACTCCAAACTTTGGATTTGAAGTTAAAACTTCTACTTCAAGCTTAAAAGTTTCATTCTTAAATATAAATCTCTAATTTGAACGTTAAACTTTAAATTATAACTTGAAACTTGGAGTATAAACTTTAAACTTCATATTTCAACATAAACTTTGGACTTGGAACTTTTTAATTGAACTCTAAATTTGAACTTTCAAATTTAAGCTTTAAACTCCAAACTTCACATTTTAATTTGAAACTCTAAACTTTAGATTCAAACTGTAAACTCCGAACGTAAACATCCAACATCAAATTTGAACTTTGAATTTCAGTCTTTAAATTTAAATTCTAAAATCTGAATCTGAACCTTAAACATCAAATTATACAACTTCAAACATCAAACTTTGACTTTGAACTGCGAACTTTTATTTGAAACTTCAGATTCCTAACTGAAACTTCAAATTTTAAATCCAAACTTCAAGCTTTGAGTATAAACTTCACGTTCGAACTTGAACTTCCAAATATGAACTCCAAATTCGATCCTTAACCTCCAAACTTTACATTTAAATTAAAAACTCCGTACTTTGAATTTGAACTGTAAACTTTCAATACACTTAAAATATTAACTGTGAACGTCTTGAACTTCATATTTTAAATTCGAACTTCGAACTCCGAATTTTGAGTTCTGAATACTATTCAAAACTCTGAATTCCAAATTTAAACTTCGAATTTAAACTGTCAACTCCAAACGACGACACTAAATCCAAATTTGGAACTTCTAACTTCAAATTCTAACCTCAAACTTTAAATTTGTACTTTGTACTCCGAATTTCGAACCTAGGTTTTGAAGTTTTTACTACTATTCTAAACTACAAATTACCAATCATTAGAACTTCAAAATTAACATGTGGACTCCACTGAACTTTTTTGGGGGGAGGGGGGTTTGAAGCCCCCCCCCCCCCTCACTGGATCCGCCACTGGTTCATGCACAATCGTAAGCGAAACAAGAGAATTTTCTTCACTCTAACCTCAAAATTAGTACTTTGAGTGTATTTTTCGGCCATCGTGAAGAAAAGTACTTTGTTGCGCACGCTGGCAATTGTCGATTTCGACGAAATAATTAACCCGCCATTTCGTCAAAATCATTAATGCCAGCTTACACAACAATTTACTATTATTCAACGTCCGCAAGAAATATGTAATTTCGTGGCCCTGCTGAGAGTGGACGAAATAATGGATTACCTGATTGCTGACGTATGGCATGCGAGTGATGAACTCGTTTACCCACTAGTAGGCGAATAAGCTGTTCGCCCACGCTCATTTTAACGACCTGTAGCTATTTACCCATTCACGCTCAGTTTAGCGACCGTTTACGCACGGATAATGGAAACAAGATGGCGGACGAGCGACTCGACATATATCGAAATGTCAAACTCCTCAACCCTAACCTCAAAATTACAAAACTGTGTATTGCTGCAACGTTTTTGTTGTTGTTTACAAAAGTGCCGAATACAGTCATAATCAATCCCGATGAAAATCACAGCAATGTGAGGGATAATTAGTTCTTAACTCCCTAAAGTACGTAGCAAAGCTCTAAGGGTGATTGTTGCGTCAATCAATCAAGTAACCCATTATTTCCTCCCCTCTAAGCAGGGCCGTGAAATCACATATTTCTCACGGTTGTTGAATAAAATGTTGTGTGCGACTATTGGTCGAAAGAGGTCATTCCACTCGCGTGTTGCCACACTCGTTACGCTCGTGAGGCAATCTCCACGCTCGAGAAATCTCCTCTTTCACCCACTAGTCGCACAATATACTATTTCTTACATGAAAATGAATGAAATCTCACTCACCCCAGGCAAACAATTGCTGTCACCGTAACACAACTTGTTGCAGTATCCCGTTTTGCACCTTTCGCCTTGAGCACAGTCATTGTGATCGTGGCACTGGCACTGGCAGAAACCTGCGACGCAGGTGTGCTGACTGGGACAGTCCAGTTCACTCTTACATGAACCCGGCACCCTCACGCAGCCCTGCTGGGGCGTGGGGTTACCCTGGAAGCCCAGGGGGCAGGAGCACGAGGTCACGTGATTCGAGCAAGTGCAAACGGCGTTCGGACCGCAGACGTTCTTCCGTCCACAGGGGTTGATGCACCGTCCATGGGAGTCGCAGGATTCTTCGCTCGAGCAGTCGTTGGAACTGCGGCAGCCGAGGACGCAGACGTTGTTGAGGCAGGCTTGATTCGACTGGCACTGGCTGTGACTCACGCAGGAAACGACGCAGATGTTGTTCGCGCTACACTTTTCGCCGACGGCGCAGTCCGATGGACTGCGGCAAGCCTCGCGGCATTGACCGTGCAAGCAAACGCCGCTTTCGCAATCGGAGTCCAGTGAGCAACCGTCGACGCTCCTCACGCAGCCGTGTTCGACGCCTTTGCTGGATGGTACGAAGTTGTGCATGCACCTGGAGAGGGGAAGAAGAATATAGGTTGGAAGAGTTTCTGTTATGAGAGATGGAAATGAACAGAAAAATTGTGCGTAGTGGAAGTGGAATGTTATAGGGAAATGATTTTGAGGAAGACGAAAATTTTGCGAATTCCGAGGAACTTGATAATTTCGAAAATTCTAAGATTTTCTAATGTTTCGACAATTTTTGGTGTTGTTATACATAATTATGGGATTTTTGAAAATGATTCGAATTTAGAAAATTGGAAAAATTATGCGAACTTCGGAATTTCCGTCAATTATACGAATTTCGGAATTATCGAAAATTATATGAAAATGATACGAATTTAGAAAATTTGAAAAATTATACGAACTCCGGAATTTTCGTCAATTATATGAATTTCGGAATTATCGAAAATTATATGAAACTGATATATTATTATATAAATTATATTATTATTTATATTATTATATAAAATTATATGCAATTTTTAACAATTTTCTGGATTCGAAAAATTTCGACAATTCTAAAAAATGTTAGGATTTTCATGATCTTGAAACAATTGTAAATAATACGTTAAAATTATAAAAGTTCTCGGAATGAAAAATTTCTGAAATCGCAGCATTCTAGAAAATTTGATTAATTTCAAAATTTTCAATGACTTCGAGAATTCTAAGATTTTCAGAAGTTTCAACAATTTTTAGTGTTGTTATATTATAATTCTTAGATTTTTGAAAATAATACGTATTTTAAAAATTTGAAAAATTATACGAATTTCGAAATTTTCGTAAATTATACGAATTTCGGAATTATCAAAAATTATATAAATTCTGCAATTTTTGAAAATTTTCTGGTTTCGAAAAATTTCGACGATAGTAAAAAATGCTAGAATTTTGATGATCTTGAAACATTTGTAAATAATACGTTAAAATTATAAAATTTCTCGGAATAAAAAATCTCTAAAATTGCAGTAATCTAGAAATTTTTATTGATTTCAAAATTTTTAGTAACTTCGAAAATTCTAAGATTTTACAAAGTTTGAACAATTTTGAGCATTGTCATAATTCCGAAATTATCGAAAATAATACGAATTTCAAACATTTGAAAAATTTGAAGAATTTCGAAAATTTGAAAAATTATACGAATTTCGAAATTTTCGTGAATTATACTAATTCCGAAATCATCGAAAATTACATAAATTCTAAAATTTTTGGAAAATTTCTGGATTCAACAAATTCCAAAAATTCTAAAAAACTCTAAAATTTCGATAATCTTGAAACATTGGTAAGTCATACGTTGAAATTATAAAATCC
>JAPYZK010002972.1:0-13732 GCA_030522785.1 Platygaster equestris | reverse complement strand
CTTCAAAATATGACAAAAATTATACAGAATTCTAAAATTTCGAAGTTTTCGACGACTTCTTGAATTCACAGAATTTTCAAAAATCATGCAAGAATCCAAAATACAAAGAGAATTCCAAAATTTTAAAGTTTTCGATGAGTTCTGATTTAAATTATTACAAAAAATCCCGCAAGACTTCAAAATATGAAGAGAATTATTTAAGAATTCTCAAATTTTGAAGTTTTCGACGACTTCACGAATTCTAAGCATTTTCCAAAATCTTGCAAGACTCCAAATTTCTACTATTCGAGAATTTTCAACAAATTCATGCGATTTTTCATAACTTCCTGGTTTTTAAAAGAATTCGAAAGATTTTTTCGGACTCGTCGAAAAAATCTTTCAAACTCCAAAAACCCAATGAGTTTCGAAAAATCGCATAAATTCGTTGAAACTTCTCGAAAAGTAGAACCTTTAAAGTCTTGCAGCATTTATTAAAATATTCAAAATTCGAGAAGTCATCGAAAACTTTAAATTTAAAAAATTCCTGAAGAATTCTCTTCGTATTTTGAATTCTTGCAGGATCTTTGAAAATTATGAAAATCAGAAGTCATTGAATACATAGAAATTTTCGGGATTCTTGAATAATTCTCTCTCCATATTTTGAAGTCTCGCAGGATTTTAAAATATAATAAAAATTAGAAGTTATCGAAAACTTTGAAATTGTAAAATTCCTGAATAATTCTCTTTATATCACAAATTCGATTATTTCCAATAATTTAAAAATTATCAAAATTTAAAGTCATTTTCCAAGTCGAGGAAAATTTCCATAAGGAAACTATAGAAATTAATCGTTCGAGTAACGTATCAAGCCCCCCACCCCCCCACCCCCTGGATGTCAAAAATGAGATGTCAGAGTTAAAAAAGCCAGAGCCTCGAAAAAATAAACTTAATCACGGATTTCCTGGTGTATTCAAGTCAGTAAACTTGGCGTAAAATGGAATTCCTAATACGGATTATGAAAAAAGAACAATGTGCCAGCCGAAGCACGTTTTTCCCTGTGCACCCTGTTTTTTCTTCATAAACCCCACGAACTCGATTATACTTCGCTGAAGGTAGCCAAAAGAAAAAAGCGCATTTTTCGTTATGAAACAGTACGGAAACTTCGTTCTAGTTTGCCATGCAAATACGGGACTCGTTATTGGTAACCATTGAAATTTCCTCGCGACATTGTCTCACGGGAGATCTCAGCTCGAAGAACAAATTCCGGAGCTGCTTCGCAATTTCGGCAGTTTTCGCACCCTCGAGTACGAAGAAAATGAAACGCGCGCTAACTGGGGGTATCGTTAGTCGCTCGGAATACGTCGCTAATTAAAGCAGCGTCATAATTATCTGGCGCCTTCTAAACCATCATTCAGGGTAACGGAATTGAGGACGTATCGCCTTTCTTTGGACTCTATAAATTAAGGCGGGTTTTTCAAAGCGTCGCACTTTCGCACATTTTTCTCATCGTTAGGCAAAATCGGACTAATGAAGCTCTTCAGTTCGCCTGGAAATGTTCAGTTAGGATTATCGTTTGATCTCCGCTTTTTATCGTGGAAAGTTTTTCGGAGAGGTGAAGATGGAAAAATGAAAGTTCTTTGTGCTTTGGGAATGTGAGGGAGGAGAGTTGTGGAACTGAGAGGATTTGTAGAGTTTTTTTTTGTGTGAAACTAATAATGTAATGAGTGTTGAGGAATTTTTTTTCTAGTAAATGAGAGCTCCTGAGTTTTGAGGCGTGGTTTTGAAATTTTTGACAGGTGAATTTCATGTGGAAGTTTATGGTTAATGTTGAGTTTTTGAATTTTTTATGTTTTTCGTTGGAATTTTGCACTGTTGTGATTTTTTTCATTGTTAATGACATCACAAGATTTTCCAAAATTCATTTATTTTATCACCAATAAAATTGCTTTGATGAAGCTTTTTTTTATACTACATAATTTTCTGAAATTTTGGAACTTCAAAACTTTCGAAATTTCTGAAACTTTAGAACACCGAAATTTCAAGAAGTTTGAAGCTTGGAAATTCTTCGGAACTTTAGAACTTTCGGAAAAGCCAAAACTTTTGAAATCACAAAACTTGTAAACTTTCAACTTTTAAAGTTGTTTAAAATTTGGAAGTTCAATTATATTTCCCAAAAATATGGGATTCCGAAACTTCACATCTTCAAAACTTCAACGTCCAGCAAATTCGTCGAAACTTCACAATCATGGAACTTGAAAATTTTCGAAACTTCGAAGCTTTCGTTTTTAGAAGCTCAAAAAATTACGAAACTGAATAACTTTCGAACTTTGAAATTCTTTAGAATTTCAAAGTAGGTTGAAATTTCGAAACTTTCGAAATCTTAATTGATAATTCCCGGGAATTCTGAAATATCAGAAATTTACAATTCTTCTGAACTCAGAAAGTACACAGCTTCCAAAATTTATGAAGCTGCAAATTTTTTAATATCCCTAAGCTTCACAGATTTAAAACTCCGAAATGCTTGAAAACTTTAAGATTTATCGACATTTGTCAATACTTTGAAATCTCGAAAAATTTCAGAATTTCTCAACTTCTAGTCTTCATAACAGCAAAATTTTAAAAATTCCAAAATTCCCAATACTCCACAAATTTCGCAACTTGACAGATTTTGGACTTCGAAATCCTTCAAAACTTCGAAATTTTTGGAAATGTCAAAATACTCTGAAATTCTCAAAATCGTCGAAATTTCAAAACTTTTCAAACCTTAAAAATCACCGTAACTGCCGAAATTTCAAAAATTTATGATTGTTAGATACCCATAAATTCCCAAAATTTCAAAAATTCCTAAACTTCACAACTTCAAAACTCTCAAATGCTTGAGAACTTTGACATTTATCAAAATTCGTAAACACTGCGAAATCTCACAATGTCCAGAATTTCTCGATTTCAAGGCTTTTCAACTGCAAAGTTTTAAAACTTTCGAAGTTTCCAACACTTCACAAATTTCACAACTTGACAATTTTCAAACTTAAAAATTCTTCAAAACTTACAAATTTTTCGACATTGTTGAAAGCGCTCAAAGTCCAAAACTTCCAAAATGTCAGAATCCTCCTGAACTGAATAATTCTTTCAAATTCTAAAACTTTGGAAATGCTTAAAGCTTTGAAAGCTTCAAAACTTTAAAATTCAAAAACATAAAAATCCAGAAATGTCGGAAATTGAAAAATTTCCAAATTACTCGAGACTTCAAAACTTTCGGAAACTTCAGAATCCCAAAACTTCACAACTTTTAAACTCCAACAACTTTCAGAACTTCATGTTCAAAACTTGGAGGCTACCAAATGTCACGATTTGTTGGGAAATACGTCTAAAATCCCAAAATTTCCAAAATTTCTCGACTTCGAGGCTTTTCAACTGCAAAGTTATGAAACTTCCGAAGTTTCCAACACTTTACAAGTTTCAAAACTTGACAACTTTTCAACTTTGAAATTCGTCAAAACTTAAAAATTTTTTAACATTGTTAACAGCTCTCAAAGTCCAAAACTTCCAAAATGTCAGAATCGTCCAAAACTTCATAATTCTTTCAAATTCTAAAACTTTAAAAATGCTCAAAGCTTCGAAAGCTTCAAAACTCCAAAATTCGAAAACATGAAAATGCAGATATGTCAAAAATTTTGAAATTCCGTAATTACTCAAGATTTCAAAACTTTCGGAACTTTCAGAATTCTAAAACTTCAGAACTTTCAAACTCCAAAAATTTTTAGAACTCTACCTTCAAAACTTTGAGGCGACCGAACGTCACGATTTGTTGGGATATACGTCGGAAATCCCAAAATTTTGAAAATTTCTCGACTTCAAAGCTTTTCAACTGCAAAGTTTCAAAACTTCCAAAGTTTCCAACACTTCACAAATTTCAAAACTTGACAACTTTCAAACTTCAATATTCTTCAGAACTCAAAAATTGTTCGACGTTGTTAAAAGCTCTCGAAGTCC
This sequence comes from Platygaster equestris, assembly GCA_030522785.1. Lineage (NCBI taxonomy): Eukaryota > Metazoa > Arthropoda > Insecta > Hymenoptera > Platygastridae > Platygaster > Platygaster equestris. The sequence goes on along the minus strand of JAPYZK010002972.1, from coordinate 9,760 downwards.
AAAACTTCTAAAATGTCGAAAACCTCCAAAACTTCATAATCCTTCCAAATTCTCAAACTTTCAAAATGCTTAAGGCTTCGGAAGATTCCAAAATTTCCAAATTCGAAAACATGAAAATCCCGAAATGTCAAAAATTTGGAAATTCCGTAATTACTCAAGACTTCAAACCTTTCGAAACCTCCAGAATCCCAAAACTTCACAACTTTTGAACTCTAAAAATTTTCAGAACTTCACCTTCACAACTTTGAGGCTACCAAACGTCACGATTTGTTAAAATATACATCTAAAATCCCAAAATTTCTCAATTTCAAGGCTTTTTAACTGCAAAGTTCCAAAACTTCCAAAGTTTCCAACACTTATAAATTTCAAAAGTTGACAACTTTAAAACTTCGAAATTCGTCAAAACTTACAAATTTTTCGACATTTTTAAAAGCTCTCAAAGTCCAAAACTTCCAAAATGTCAGAATCCTCCGGAACTTCATAATTCTTTTAAATTTCAAAACTTTTAAAATGCTCAGCTTTGAAAGCTTCAAAACTTAAAAATTCAAAAACATGAAAATCCAAAAATGTCAAAAATTCAAAAATTCCGTAATTACTCGAGACTTAAAACTTTCGAAACTTCCAGAACTCTAAAACTTCACAACTTTCGATCTCCAAAAATTTTCAGAACTTCACCTTCAAAACTTCGAGGCTACCAAATGTCACGATTTTTTGGAATATACGTCTAATTCCGAAAAAACAAAGTGGTCCTCATTTTTTCATTCAAATACGACTACAATCCAGAAACATAAATTGAAAATCTCCTTAAACATTTTCCAACATGAACACATTCCCCCATTTCATCGAATTTCCGAACGCCAGAATAAAAAACATCAAAAGCACCAATCCAACGACCTCTCGTTAAAATAAATCCCGTATTTCCACCTTCCGTTCTCTTATTTTTTCGCAAAGGAAACAGAATGCAGAAACGAAATCACGTAAACATTTTCCCGAACAAAGTTCCAATCGGACGCAATTCGTTTGATGTTGCCTCATCGTGTCTGACGATTGCGATTGCTTTGAGTTACGATTCGAAGTCAATAATCCCTTGGTAATCCCCGACAAAAAACGCCAGGAAAAATCTTTCGCTTCAGTTTCTCGAGAAACATCGCGAAATATGAGATGAAATAACGTTTTTCATCATTCTCTTCTTTGCCCAACTCGACGTTTACAATAATCGACAAATCCTGGATTGAAAAACTTCTTTCTTTTTTTCTGAGCTCCGTTTTTCACTGACCCTATTGCTTTCGGAGAGGGATCTCGAACGGCTCTTTTGCTCCATGCTTTTCTCTCGAAAAGGTTTTCTTATCTCCGACCTATGCAGAGGCGTCGTACTGGAAAATTTTTGAGGGAGATTGGTAATTTCATTAACATTTCTTCAGGGAATCTAATGCAATCTCATGATAGGATGTGAATAGAATATCGTGTATTTTGTAGGTTGTTGGGTATTTTAGAATTTCGTGACTTCTCGCTTTTCTTTTGCACGAAATCGAACTAATTTGTATTCGAATTTGACCAGTGGCGGATCTAGAGTTCACCTAGAACTGAAAGTTCAGTAGAGTTTACATATTAATTTTAAAGTTTTAATAGTTGGAAATTTGTGGTTCAGATTGGTAATAAGAACTTTGAAACCTTATAGGTTCGAAATTTGGAGTACAAAGTTTAAATTTGAAGTTTGAGGTTTGAATTTGGATTCACGAATTCGAAATTGAATTGAATGTCGTAATTTGAAGGTGACAGTTTAAATTCAGAGTTTAAATTGAAAATTTAGAGCTTTTGATAGTATTTAGAACTTAATATTCAAAGTTCAAAGTTCGAATTTAGACTATAAAGTTTAACGTGTTTGCATTCGATATTTGAAGTTCATATTGGAAGTTTATAGTTGAAATTCAAAGTTTACAGTTTCAAATTTAAATGTAAGGTTTGGAGATTGAGGTTCGAATTTGAAATTCATATTCGGAAGTTTAAGCTCGAACGTGAAGTTTATAATCAAAGTTTGAAGTTTGGATTTGGAATCTGAAGTTTCAATGAGGAATCTTGAGTTTAGAACAAAAGTTTGCAGTTGACAGTCAAAGTTTGATGTTTGAAGTTCTATAGTTTGATGTTAAAGGTTTGAATTCGAATTTCAGAATTTAAATTTGAAGATTGAAGTTTAAAGTCTAAATCTGAAGTTGAAGGTTTAGGTTCGGAGTTAACAATTTGAATCCAAAGTTGAGAGTTTCAAATTAAAACGTTAAGTTTGCAGTTAAAAGTTTAAATTCGAAAGTTCACCTTCACAATTTGATTTTGAAGTTCGAAGTCTAAAGTTAATGTTGAAATAAGAAGTACAAAATTCATACTTGAAGTTTTAAAGTTAAAATTTGAAGTTTAACGTCAAAATTAGAGATCTGTAGTCAAGAATGGAAGTTTAAAGCTCAAAGTAAAAGTTTGAACTTCTCATTCAGCGTTTGGATTTCAAAGTCCGAAATAAATAATCGATCTCCATGGATTCAAATGTCAAAGTTGAAATTCAAAGGGTTTGAAGTTCCGAATTTGAAAATCAAGTTCAACGTTTCTGTTCAAATCCGATGTCAAACATTTGAAGTTTCGAATTTCAAGTTGAAATCTCGAGTTTCAAGTTCGATGTTCAATTCCGATATTTCAAGTTTGATGTTTAAATTTCAAGTAGATGGTTCAAAGTTTTCAAATTTTTTCAAAATGAACTCTACTTAATCCAGAATCAACTGCAGTTGACTCAGTAGTGTTAATCGAAGATCCGTAAAAGAATTGAAAAATTACATTCAATCCAGCTTATAGATGCTAATTACTCATTGAATAAATATTAAAAACAACAGTATGATGTACATAAAGATTCTGAAAACCCACCCCGAAATCTTTTCCCGGATCCGCCCCTGAATTTGACTCATTTGTCTAACGGAAAAAATATGAATAGTAAATAGTAAAAAATTACTCATTTCAGTTTTGACTCATAGAAAATAAAAAAAATGCGAAACCATCCGGCTATTTTTCTAGTTAAAATTACTCGTAATATAGAAATCTGTCCACTTTGGTTCCAAATTTCTTTTCAAAAAATTCTTAGTTTTGAATTTCTCAGATTTATTTAAAGCATTTTTCTCACGTAAACCTGATTTTCATGTTCACAAGCTGAATTTGGCGTACAGAACTTCAGAATGTCTAAAATCGAACAAAATTCTGCTAGGGAATGGGAAACTACGCAACTGTCCTTTTCTCTCTCACAAGAGTAGTCGTTCAGTGAGAGAGAGAGAGAGAGAGAGAGCAATAGTATCGCCCATCCTTGAAACTCATAAAGTACATTTTCTCCGAAATGATTCCTACCGACACCCCAATTTCTTGATAAGCGTTTCAACCCTGAAACCACCTTTATAACTGCGCCTCTGAATTTATGCTTCATCGGGGAAATTTCGCCGTAGTTGATTCCTTCGCTCCCCGTTTATCACCCGCTGCGATTTCCTGCGACTTCGCCTCGCAGAAATCCAAGGCATTACATTCTACAAAGGTCTATTCAATAATGCCTGGCAGAAAAATCGGACGGGAGAAAACTCCGTGACACGTGCGAGATTATTAAGGCGATTGTCCGAAACGTGGGTGGAAAATTCGAGAATATTTTCTCATTCTCGTCTCCAGTTGCGGAGAAATTTCAAGTGCTGTTTCTGTAGGAATAGTAATTTCTCTAGAACAATTATAATTTTTCTGATGTCGAAGAATTTTATGATGTTTTGACGAATATTATAGCATGATGAAAAATTTTTTGATTTTTTTTGACAATTCACTTTTAGAATGATGTTTGGAGGGAAAAAAACTCATCAGTTTTGCACAGAAATTGATACATATCGCTCGCAATCAAACCAATGTGAATTGATAACTTTTTGAATGTGTAGATAGATCGAAAATCTACTTACATTTCGTTTGATAAAAATTGCAATAAAGGTCATCCCGCGAATTTTTTCGTTCAACCTTTTACCTAAAATTGAATAATCTTTTGCTGGATGTTTTGATGCATGATAAAAATTGTCGAGTATTTTATCCGAATCACATGCATGGATAAAAGTGATCAGAATTTTGTTTGTCGAAAAAATATAGACGAAGTCTATAGTCATATTCAAAATGAAACTATTGTTAAGAAATCTTGGATTCTTATTTAAAAAGTGCCTTTGAAAATTTTTAACATCCGGAAAACTCGAAATTAATGAAAATTTGGGGAGTTTCGAAGTATTCGATTTGTTTTTGGACTTCAATCATTTTTTTTTTTTCTTCATTTTACGTTTATACATGATTTTTAAAATATTGAAGTATTGAAAAATCATTTGAATCGTTTTTCCAGCCAATTCAATTTTGGAAGGTGTAAGGAAAGAATGGTGATTTTTTCTCGTAAAAACTTCTAAAATTACATTGGCTAAAAAAACGATTTAAATGATTTCTGAATTTTCAATCATTTTTGATGACAATAGAAAAATTCTACAAATCTATCATATATAAATCTCAGAATAAAAATAAAATTTAATTAAAAATATGAATCAATTGCTCTAGAATATGATAGATTCGTCGAATTCATAGATAGTCATAAAAAATGATTGCATCAAAACAAAAACAAAAAAATATTTCTCAACTTCCCAAAATATCTACAAATTTCGAGTTCTCCCAGTGTTAAATGATATATTGAACAGAATTCCTGAAAACTGTTTACAGAAATTTTCACGAACGTGGAAAATTCCCGAACAACTGTTTGAAAATGGATTTCAGAAATTTTCGATAATCTTCGGAAATTTGTCCTTTTTCGAAAAATAATATAAAATATTCAAAACTTGTAATTTTCCTGGTTTCAAAAAATTCGTAAAAACGTCTGAAACAGAAGTTTAACTCAATATTCGAATCACGTTGAACGCTGAAATCAGCACTTCAGCATAGGTGCTGAACCGCGATTGACGATCGATTCTCGATCGAGTCCCCGGACAATCGAGCTAATGGATTTGCAAGCCAGGAGAAGCAAAATGCTTCCTGCTCTTGCTATTTTAGAGGAAACACTCATCTGTCGCTCGGTCCATCACACGTTACCCGGGAATTCGAGTAGAAAATGATTTTTCGACACATAATATATCACGCTCTGGAGTAGTATACCTAGGACAGTTCTAACACACTTTGAAAATTTTGGAAAATTTCAGGAATTCTCGTCATTTTGGATATTCATCATAAATTTCGAAAATTTCTGAAAATTTTGAACACAAGAAAATTTTTGAGGATTAAAACAAATTCGAGAAGTCTGAACATTGTGGAAAACTGGCGAGTTCTGAATTTTTGAAAAAATTCATGGAGAATTTTGAAATTTTTGTTGAATCCTGAAAAATTTCGTAATGTTTGACATTTTTAGAATTTCGAGAAATTCATAACTTTTGTAAATTTTTGAAAATTTCAAACATAAGGAAACTTTTGAGGATTGAAAAAAATTCGGAAATTCTAAAAATTTTGGAATACTGACAAACTGTGAATTTTCAACGATGGAGAATTTCAGAATTTTAGTTGAATCCTGAAAATTTTCGTATTGTTTGAAATTTCGAGAATTGAAAATTATTTCCAACTTTTGTAAATTTCCAAAATCCAAACTTTTCGAAACTTCAACAGTCCCCGAATTTTTGAAATTACAAGAATTCCTGTAAAGTCAAATTTCGAAAATTTCTGAAAATTTCGAACATGAAAAAATTTTTGAGCATTAAAAAAAATTCGAAAAGTCTAAACATTTTGAAAAACTGGCGAATTGTGAATTTTCAAAAAAATTCATGGAGAATTAAAAAATTTTTGTTAAATCCTGAAAAATTTCGTAATGTTTGACATTTTCAGAATTTCAAAAAATTCATAACTTTCGTAAATTTCTTAAGATTCAAACTTTCCGAAACTTCAGCAATCCCCGAATTTTTGAAATTACGAAAATTCCTGAAATTTTGAATATTTGTTATAAATTTCGGAATGTTCTAAAAATTTCAAACACAAGAACATTTTTAAGAATTGAAAAAAATTCGGAAATTCTGAAAGTTATAAAAAACTGACGAATTGTGAATTTTTAAAGAAATTCATGGAGAATTTCATAATTTTTGTTGAATCCTGAGAAATTGCGTAATGGTCGAAATTTTAATAGTTTCGAAAAATTCATAATTTTTTGAAATTTTTGGAATTCAACTTTTCGAAACTTCAACAGTCCCTAAATTTTGGAAATTACGAGAATTCCTGCAATTTTAAATATTCGCTATACATTTCAAAAAATTCCGAAAATTTCAAACATAAGAAAATTTTTGAGAATGGAAAAAAATTCTAAAATTCTAAGAATTTTGAATTTTGACAGAAATTCCTGGAGAATTCCAGAATTTTTCTTGAATCCTGAAAAATTTCGTAATGTTTGAAATTATAAGAATTCAAAGAATTTTAAAACTTTCGTAAATTTTCAAAATCCAAACTTTTCAAAACTTCAAAAGTCCCCAAATTTTTGGAATTACAAGAATCCCTGTAATTTTGAATATTCGGCATAAATTTCGAAAAATTCTGAAAATTTCAAAAATAAAGAAAATTTTTGAGAATTGAAAAAAAATTCGAAAATGTTGAAAATATTGAAAAACTGACGAACTGTGAATTTTTCAAGAAATTCATGAAAAATTTTAAATTTTTCGTTGAATCCTGAGAAATTGCGTAATGTTCGAAATTTTAATAATTTCGAAAAATGTATAAATTTTGTAAATTTTTAAAATCCAAACTTTCCGAAACTTTAACAGTCCCAGAATTTTCAAAGTTACGAGAATTCAATTTTAAATATTCGTCAATAATTTCGAAAAATTCTGAAAATTTCAAACATAAGAAAATTTTTGAAAATTGAAAAAAATTTGAAAATTCTGAAAATTTTGGAAACTGACTAATTGTGAATTTTCAAAGGAATTCATGGAGAATTCCAAAATTTTTGTTAAATCCTACAAAATTTCGTAATGTTTGAAATTTTAAGAATTCAAAAAATTTTACAACTTTTGTGAATTTTCAAAATACAAAATTCTCGAAACTTAAACAGTCCCCTAATTTTTTCAATTACGAGAATTCCTGAAATTTGTCAAAATTTTCAAAGTGTGATAGAACTGTCTTAGGTATATTACTCTCTGGAACTATTAAATTTTCTACGAGAACACAACCCCCTCACCCCACCCCCCCTCCCCCCCCGCCCCCATCTGAATCAGACGAGTTTAAATAATGACTCGTAAAGTAAGCGATTCACAAAATTCACTCTGCCAATGGATAAAATACCCTTGATCAATTTAAATATAATTGAACATGTTTTTGATCAGATAAATCAACATCTACCAAAGTGTGATAAGTAATTAAACGTCAAAAAAAAATCGCAATCATTACATGTCCTTTCCATCAACAAATAATAACTTGTATGTAACTGGAACTGACGCCTGTCAAATATTATGATCCCAATTATCACACACGCGACACGTCAAATTTACGCAACGTATGCAAATGCACCGCGAAGTGTAATAATTCTCATCCAATAATATTACCCAACAATTCACTGTCGTCCTATTGTGCGAAACTGACAGATCCTCCAGAGTTTTGGGACGAAAAAACAATTGTAAACATTTACCGAAGATGCCAGTCATCTTCTAACCTGATGGAAAATAATTCCATCATCATCCGTACGTATATTATGTTCTCGAGATTGGCCCCGCGGAACTTGAACTCCGAACTTTCGGTAGCAGACAAAAGGCTTGCCGGCCGGCTGAACAGAGCTGGCGGGAAGCTGGACTGATCGCGGTGACATCGTCGAGATTGAATTTACACGCGGCGTTTTCGATTCCCCGGTACATTTCGCGACGACGCTTATGTGCATAAACGGAACGCGACCCGGAAGAAGACAAATGGCGCGCGTCGGTGACATATGCAATATCCGGGAATGAGACACAAGAAAGTCACCGAGATGCGAGAATACTAATTTCCTCATTACGCAGACGAACGTTCGGAGTAACACCTTTTATTCAACGCCCGCGAGAAATATGTAATTCCGTGGCTCTGCTGAGAGTGGACGAAATAATAGATTACCTGATTGTTGACGTATGGCATGCGAGTAATGAACTCGTTCGCCCACTAGTGGGCGGGTAAGCTGTTCGAAATAATGAAGTTCTTAAGAATTTTGAAGATGAAAAATTGACAAGTTTCGACATTTCTGAAATTCTGAGAATTCCGCATACTTTCAAGTATTTTGAAGTTTCGAAGCAAAGAAATTACAAAATTATTGTCATTTTGAGATTTTAAAGTTTCGAAGTTGTGAAGTTGTGAAATTTCCAAAATTTCGAAACTTTGAAAACTTGAAAAATTTCGGGATTCAATGGAATTGTGAAGTTTTGAGGAATTATAAAGTACTGAAGTTTGAAAAATTCCGGAAATTTTGTGAATTCCAGAAATGTTGTAATTTCTATGTTTTCGAAAATTTCCAAGAACTTCAAAGTTTCTCAGAATTCCAAAGATTACAGGTAATTGAGTTTTGTCATGTTCAAAATTTGACATCGCTGGGAATAATCATGACTCCCAACTTGGGAGTCACATGAGAGTCGACTCCCATGACTCCCATTTATCGGAGAGTGAATCGCCCCTCGATAGAAGTGGTAGTGACTTTCGAACAATGGAATATAAAGAGAAGTCAAGGCGGAAAGAGGTACATAAGACTCGGCCGAACTATCGATACCGTTGCAGGCGACGCGATCAACGTTCCGGCACGTGTTTCGTTTACTTATCGAATGCGTAGATGGCTTTTTGCGATGCAGTTACCTTCGCGTACATGCACACGAGCACAAGCCGTTCTGCAGGAGCCCGGAAAAATTCAAGCGTCTCCCAGCCTTTCGACTTCTCAGGCACGAGTATGCGAAATTGTTTGTACTTAATGCGCGATGCTCTTTGTTTGGCGAACACCGGGTCTCTGGGAAACGTCATGCATTTCAAATACCCCTGAAAAAGCCGGGGAAAAATCGCGTTTCGAAACCGAAAATCACGCGTAAAATCACGCGTGTTTTTCACGGTTCAAGTGATCGCGAGATTACGGTTTTGCAAGTTTTTTGGACGTGGGTACGTTATCCATTGAAATTCGTATGAATTTTGCGAAATGTTGAAGTTGCTGGAAAATTTCCTGAATGTTTTTGTCTTTATTTTGAAATGTCATTGTTGAATTTTGTGGGTTTATGGAAGATTTGGTGAATTTGATTGCGCTTTTTTAATTCATTGTGAAATTCAATGTCATTTTTCAAGGTACACTTCTTGAATTCCAATATTGGTTTCAAAAAAATAGTATATTGTGCGACTAGTGGGAGAAAGAGGAAATTCCTCGAGCGTGGAGATTGCCTCACGAGCGTAGCGAGTGTGGCAACACGCGAGTGAAATCTCATCTTTCGACCAATAGTCGCACACAATATTTTATTCAACAACCGCGAGAAATATGTGATTTCCTGGCCCTGCTGAGAGGGGGAGGGGGGGGGGAATAATAGGTTACCCAATTGATTGACCCAACAGTCGTCCTTAGATTTTTGCTGCGTACTTTAGGGAGTTAAAAATTAATTATCTCTTTCGTTGCTTTGATTTTCATCGGGATTGATTATGACTGTATTCTACACTTTTGTAAACAACAACAAAAACATTGCAGCAATACACAGTTTTGTAATTTTGAGGTTAGGGTTGGGGA
>JAPYZK010002971.1:0-20830 GCA_030522785.1 Platygaster equestris | reverse complement strand
CAAAATCTGTATTAAACTTGAAAATTCAGAACGGTCAAGACATACAAAAATGATGGAAATTTCAATTTTGGTATCACTTAGTTTTAATTGTCGAATTAAGCGTTGCGAATTATTAAATATATTTATTTGAATTGGTATGCTTCACAAAAATTAATGGAAACTTATAAATGTTCAAATTTTTTATACATGAAAAGTTACGAATTTCATAATCATTGAATCTTTGATTTTAAAATTTTTGGAGTTCGAATATTGATTTACACAGCTCGGATTTTTTAAGTTGGCAATATTTTACCATTTTATTCCGAAATACAAATTTATAGAAGAAGAATTTTCAGCCTGGACTTTGGAGTTTCGCAACTTTCCGATGCAAATTTTGAACTACTTGGATTCGTATTCTCATTTTTTGACATATACATATTATAGATCATTTTTTCATTTTCCGAAATTCGATTAATATCATTTTTTTTTTTTGAGTCTTTAATTTCGGATCACAAAATTATATTCGAATTCGAGTTTTCCGAACATATATGAATTCCTCAGATTCTCTAGTTGGTATTTCTGAAATTCGTAAAAATTTTCATTTTTTGCTGCAATAATTTTCAATGTTGAGATATTTTTTTGTTCACAGAATTTTTTGTCCACTTTTGAAAAGGTTATAAAAGTTACCAGGAAATTCAAAAATTTCTAAAAAATTTCGAAATTGCCAAAATTACGATGAATCTTAGCAAATTAATAAGAAATCCTGAATTATTTCCCTGAGTTCTTGAAAACTCTGAGCAGTTTTTGAAATTGCAAGGGATTCGTCCAAAATTCGTTATAATTTTCAAAATTATTAATTTTCATCATACTTTCCTTAATAAATCACCAGAAAAAGATTTTAAATCCCCAAATTTTGAATCTTCGAGAGTTTGTATTCGAAAGTTATCTACATTCATAACAATTCGAGCTTTCAATTTTTCAGAAAAAATACTCAAATTCATCTAACTCATTCACTTTTTCTTCCTCCTATAGTGGTTTTTATAAAATTTCATGAAAAACATAAATTTTCTACAAAATTCCATTTTTTAATATAATCAAAATTCAATCAGTTGATTCCATAAAACTTTCATGAAATGTGCAATTTTAACACAGTAATTTTATAAAAACCCGAGATTCACAAAAAAAAATTCTTATAAAGTTTTTCTAAAAACACTTCATGAAAATCGCACATTTTATAAAAAAATTACAAAAGTTTCATAAAATCGACCTTATAGAATGTTTAGAATGTTAAATTTCTACGAAAAAACAGCTCAATAATTTTCTGTTTCAAACGTTTTTATAAAAACTAAAATCACCAGTGTCTATCTGATTGTAAAAAAATTGTGCCTCTAAATTATTCAACGAATAAATAAAAAACTTTATCACTTCTTCATCAGAAAAAAAAACTAATCCACCGAAAATTCCATCCAAAACAACCAAAAAACTTCCCCTCCCTCAAGGGCCGAGACAAAATAAAATTATCATAATCCATACCTTGCTTCAAGTAAGGCCTCATATGATTAAACGTTTTCGTAACGCATTCCCCGAGCGCTGGGTCCGATCTCTTGCACGGCAATATGTACTCGGCTGCAAATTTTATTGTATGTTAATTTCGGCGTGACAAACAAACGCGGAATAAATTACAGTTCGAATGGCTGCGAAACTTTCGTGCTCGTTTTATCCATTTCATCGCGATGCGACGTGAATTCGGTATTTCGCCTCCGAACCGGATTCGTATTTTTCTCGCCCTCGTTGGCTATTTTTTGTCTCATTTTTCGATAAGTCATTTTTGCCGGCGCATGCAGGTGCAAGGTGAGGCGTTCTGACCTTACTCTGGCCAAGGATGACGAGTGATTCTCGTTGCGATTCCTTTCGCGCTTTTCATCGCCGGCTTTGTCCGCAACCTTACACACGGATGCATGAATTGGTATTTCAGGACCGGCATCAGCCGACCAGATTATTAATTCGCTCGTTGCATTACATTGATTGCGTTTTTTGATGTATGTACTGAGCAGGGTTTTTATTTCGAAGGGGAATTGAAGTGTCAAGTTGGGGGTGATTAATCAGAAGGGAGTTGAGAAATTCGGAAATGTGATATGATGATTTGATTTTTTTTTCTGTGTTCAGATTTTCGATTGGATATAATTTTTAGAGTGATTTTTTACAGTAGATCGATTTTTTACAATTTGTGATTTCGAAGGGGAATTGGAGTGTCGAGTTGGGGGATTCATCAGAAGGGAGTTGAGGAATATGGAAATGTGATGGAATGATTTTGACTTTTTTTATTCTGAGTTCAGATTTTCGATTGGATATAATTTTTGGAATGATTTTTTACAATAGATCGATTTTTTATAATTTTTGATTTCAAAGGGGAATAAAAGTTGGGGGATTAATCAGAAGGGAGTTGAGGAATATGGAAATGTGATACGATGGTTTTACTTTTTTTTATTGGGTTCAGATTTTCGATTGGATATAATTTTTGGAGTGATTTTTTACAATAGATCGATTTTTTACAATTTGTGAACGTTTTTGAGATTTTTCAGGAATTATTGAATAATATTTAAGGGAGCTTCCAAGAATGTCACAGTTTTTTGGCGTTTTTTCTACGCCCCCCTCCCCTCTGTCACAATGTGTCACAAACTCGCGAAGTTTAAAATGGGATGATAATTTATTTTTATTCAATTTGATTAGTAAATCAATAACATTCGAGAGGATTTTTTTTAGTCGCCTTCCCAGTTTTGTCATAATAAATGCTATAACAATTCAAATTTCCAAAATCTAATGAAATTCCGTAATTCTAAAAAATTTCCAAAGATGATGAAATTTCAAAATTCGACTTTACAAGATTCAAAAGTTTTTATTTGTCAAATACTTGTGGTATTTAGAAAATATCTAAATTTTTATGTTAATTTCTAAAATCTGGGAAAATCCCATTCAATACGGGATTTTATAAAATTTTGTAGAAGTATTAATTTAACAACATTTTTTATCATTGCAATTTGTGACATCACATTATTGATAACCCCCCCCCCCCACCCACCCCCCCTCGGAACGTGATATCATTTATGGAAGCTCCATGAATATCATGAACTTTTATATAAATTGTTACGATTTCTCATGTATTAATACGTATTTTTGAGTTGTTAGTTGTCGGAAACCACCCCTCAAGCATTTCTTGGTCTATAGAAAGTCACGTGTTTGTTTCTAAATTATGAAACATTTTAATCTTATATAAATTGATCACTTGGGTGTGGATATGTATTTTTGAATTGTCAAAAGTCTTTGAAACTACCTCTATAGCATCCCACCAGAAATGGAAGATACTATTACTCTCTCTCTCTCTCTCTCTCACACCAAACGATTGCTCTCATGAGTGAGAAAAGGACAGTTGCGTAGTTTCCTTACACCCTACATTCAGATAAATTTGTGCATCACGTTTTTACTGATGCGTCTCATTGTTCGGTATAAATTACAGAACTTTTTCGTTAATTCGAACGAAATTTGAGAAATCTACTGTTTCGAGGCTAAATTTTGGAATTCAGGAGTCCAGAAATTTTCCAAATCAAGAATTCCCAAAATTTTCAGAAATTTAGATAATTTTTTAATTTTCCGTTGTTATTAAAAAATTCAGCGAAATTTATGCAATCTACTGTTTCGAAGCTGAATTTTGGAATTCTGGAATCCGAAAATTTTTACATCGCGAATTCTCAAAATGTTTGGAAATTTAGACAAATTTTCAACTTTTCGTTGTTTTCGAGAAATTAAGTGGAATGCATGAAATTTTCGGAATTCTGGAATAAAAAAAAAATTGACACGTTTTTACTGACATACTTCAAATAAATTACGAAAGAAACTGTTTCTCATATTGAAACACATGAATATATTGCAGTTATATTCATGTGCTGATACGTGTTTTCGGGTGAAATTTTAATTTTGTGTGAAGTTCATTTTAAGTTTCTGGAATTTTGTAAGTTTACGAATAATAATGAAAGTTGTGCTTCCATAGTTTATTAAAGCAAGGAGATATCATATTATTATTATTATATTAATATTATCATTACATTTTGTATTATAATTAACAAAGTTACAATATCTACAACACAAAATATGAGAAGTGTCCAAGTATTTCCGGAGATTGAATTTATTCATAGCATTCTAATCTTGTAAGATTTCTGAGAATTCTATAAATTCCCAAACATTCAGAAGACACTCGAAATTTCCCTACGTGAATTTTCGAACTTTTCCAAACTCTCACAAAATTTCTGTTGAGTATCTCCCTGAATTTGTGTATGTGAAAATTCTGTAAATCAAGCTTGAGTGAAAATTTCACTCGAAATGAGTGAAACCCCACTCATTTAAGAGTGATATTTCACTCTCGAAAAAATAGTAGAATTACATTAATTTTATTATTGAGTAAAGAATCGCTCTGAAACGAGTTGAATTTCGCTCATCTTTAGTGAAAATCACACTCACTCTTGATTTTCAGAATTTTCAATTGAATTGAGTGAATCTTCACTAAAAAAAATTTAGAGAGAAAATGTTTATGAATTCCTATGATACTAAAAAAAATTTAGAGAGAAAATGTTTATGAATTCCTATGATAATTTATTTTACAAATACTACGTGAACTTGCATTTCACTCTTGAAAATATAGTGAAACCACATTAATGTCATCGAGTGAAATACCGATTTAAAATGATTTGAATTTCACTCATTTTGATTTTCACTCATTCATGCTTTTCAAGATTTTCGCTTGAATCAAGTGAATCTACTCAATAAAGTTTATGGAGAAAATGTTCCTCAATTTCTATAGAACTTGCATTTCACTCTCGAAAATTTGGTGGAATTACATTTATTTCATTGAGTGAAATGTCGCTTTAAAACGAGCTGAATTTTACTCATTTTGAGTAAAAATGGCAATCATCCTTGATTTTTAGGATTTTCACTTAAATTGAGTGAATCTTCACTCAAAAAAGTGAATCTTCACTCAAAAAATTTTAGAAAGAAAGTGTTCATCAATTTCTATGAAACTTGATTATTCAAATACTACGTAAACTTGCATTTCACTCTCGAAAATAAAGTAAAATTACAATGTTATTGAGTGAAACGTCACTTTAAAACGAGTTGAATTTCACTCAATTCGAGTGAAAATCTCACTCATTCTTGATTTTCAGGATTTTCACTTAAATTGAGTGAACCTTCACTCAACAAAATTTATTAAGAAAGTATTCATCAATTTCTATGAAACTTGATTTTTTAAATACTACGTGAACTTGCATTTCACTCTCAAAAATATAGTAAAATCACATTAATGTTATTGAGTTAAATGTCGCTTTAAAACGAGTTGAATTTCACTCATTTTGAGTAAAAATCTCACTCTTTCTTGATTTTCAGGATTTTCACTTAAATTGATTGAATCTTTACTCAAGAGATTTATAAAGAAAGTGTTCATCAATTTCTATAAAACTTGCATTTGACTGTCGAAAATATGGTGAAATTACATTCATTTTATTGAGTGAAATGTCGCTTTAAAACGAGTTGAATTTCACTCATTTTGGGTGAAAATCTCACTCATTCTCGATTTTCAGGATTTTCACTTAAATTGAGTGAATATTCACTCAAACAAAAATTTATAAAGAAAGTGTTCATCGATTTCTATGAAACTTGTTTTTCCAAACACTGCGTCCACTTGCATTTCACTCTCGAAAATATTATAGTGAAATTTCATTAATTTCATTAAGTAAAATATCGCTTTAAAACGAGTCGAATTTCACATATTTTGAGTGAAAATCCCACTCATTCTTGATTTTCAGGATTTTCACTCAAATCTCGAATCTTCGCTCAAAAAAATTTACAGAGAAAGTGTTCATGAATTCCTATAAAACTCGATTTTTCAAACACTACGTGATAATGCATTTCACTCTCGAAAACATAGTGAAATCACATTTATTTTATTGACTGAAATGTCGCTTCAAAACGAGTTGAATTTCACTCATTTTGAGTGAAAATCCCAATAATTCTCAATTTTCACGATTTTCACTCAAATTAAGCACATCTTCACTCAAAAAAATTTACAAAGAAAGTGTTCATCAATTTCTCCATAACTTGATTTGAACCTGCAACATCTGTCATGAAAATTCAGGAAAATCCATCCCCCAGAACGGTGGATCAGTTCTACTCTCAAATTTCACGAGACTGAATTTCGAGCGAATTCCACAATCCCCCCCCCCCCCTAAAACCCCCCAAGACACCCCCCTCACATGCAAAACATATCCTCCGACACGAGACGACATGCAATAATTTGCGGTACAAAATCTCGCTTTCACTAAGCCGTAGCTCATCCAAGTCGAGCGGCTCGCGCCGAGGCAATTTGATCTTCAACAACTATGCTTTTAACGAGACTGCCTTATTCCTGACTTTCTCTGACTGATTCTGGCATCGCATTATGCAACGTCTGACATAACCTTCGTCACGGCTCATGCCGCCTAGTGCGTTACGCCATATTCGCCATTACCCATTCAGGCCGTTTACCACGAAGACGCGTCCACGATCCAGGCTCCCCCAATCACGCCAACACCCAAAAGTCGACTCCGAAATTCCTAACACTCCCATAAAAGAAAAAACCCCGGGAAAATCCCCGATTTCTCAACCCAAACCTGAAATCGATGTCGCCATCGAAAACGACGTGTCCGGGAATGTCTTAGACGAGTTTTGCGGAACGTTTGATAAATCGGTGAGGAAAGAAGCGAGCAAAACTTCGCGTCCTTGGGCGCTTATGAATTTCGACCGAGGGAGAAAGTGTTGTTATGGTCGGCTGATCTTATGTCAGCGCGATCTATTACGATCCGCATTGTGTGGTCGGAAAACCCGACATTCTCGACAGGAAAATATCAACTCTCAAATCCAAACCGGTTCCCAGGAAAAATTTCGAGAAATTCCCTCGACTCGAAAACTTAACCGTGCAGAATTTCAATAAATATACAAATTGCGCGAAGTTGACGCAAGAGAGCATTGAACATAGTGATTATTCGTATGATAACTCCGTAACTGTGTCGCGAAAAGCTGGAAAAATCGAGCGAGCTCGTTAGATAACCGAACTCACGCGTTGGAAAATCTGGCTCGTTGGCGCCCGGCTTGCTGGAGGTGTCGTTTCCAGCGGTGACGATGACTTGGCCGTTGATTAATCCAAAGAGGAAAATTAGCACGAGACAAACTTCGGCGGATATCATTGTCGTTCGGTGTGGTTAATGCACAGCACGTGTCTACTGGTCGCCGAAGAGATTTGGTGGCTCGGGATCGCGACGTCGCACCCCACTTCTCCTTAAACCATTTTACGAACTTGGGGAAATATGATTGGGAGCGCGATATTTCGGAGACGCGAAAAGTCCGCGGCTGTTCCGCTGATAAACTAAAGTCGGTGCCCCCCTTCATATTGAGTTTTATACGCGAAGCCCCCTACTCTTAAGGTACGCGTTCCTTTGGGTACCTATGTCTTTCGTTCTTCTGCGGCGTCTATCGACGTTTTGGGCACTGAGAGTGGGGGTTTCGAGAATTTTTCGTTGGCTAGTTGATTAGGTTATTTAGTGAGGATGTGTAGGGTTTGGGAATTATGCTACAGGATGATGGGATTTATTTTTTGTGAGAGAAAGAAATCGAAAGTGGATCTCTGGAGTTCTTTAATCGAGTTATTGAGTGTTCAATGAATTGGATGTGGTAGGGTACAGTAAAACCTCTCATACTGGCCATTCTTCTCCATGAATTTGTGAAAATTTTCTGGATTTCATGAAAATTACAGTTTAATCGAATTCACAATGTTTACGAAGTGGTTATATGAAAAAATATTATGAAAATGTTATGAAATTTTCGTGACTTCTCGAAAATCTAGAATTCATTTAAATTTCCAGATTGGCAATCTACCGATGTATTTTTCTCAGTTTTTTGAAAAAACTAAGATACTTAAAAATTCGAACTCTTAAATTCGTCATCAATCATCGAATGATTTTCAACGAATTTATGAAAAATTTCGAATCATATAAAATGGATTCGAAAATTGCGAGGTCTTAACGAAAAATCCGTCACTTAAAAAACAACAAAAATATTTGATTATAAAATTTTAAATCAAAATCTGAGAACCACCACCATTTATAATTTCAGAGTACGATTTTCGTGGAATCGCGTGATTGTTATGACTCAAAACAATCCACGTCAAAAAATAGTCACGAACTGGACAAAATAATATCATGATTAATCTGAAAAGTGACTTCATAAACTCGTTCGGTTTTCAAAAGCATTTCCGACAACTTCGCTCGCAGAAAAAACATTGGCAAGAATGAACATTCATTATTCAATCCAACTGTACACAGTCCAAGCCATTAGAATATTTTTTTGGAATAATAATAAATTATACATCATTTTTCGCAAACATTGGAAGAAATCTGTCACAACCGAACAAGTTTCAAAAGATTCAGCTGAATAGTAATTATTTTTTGATAATTTGACTCCTACTCTCCTACTTGCTGATTTTCATACATATCGAAAAATGCGTAAATCAAATTTTAATCAGTACACAATTAAATCATTAATAAATTTTCCTTTTTTCCATTTCGTGAAAACAAGAATTTCTAATCAGACATGCTAATTACTCGACGAATCAAAAAACCTGCACATTTTTAATCTATAAATCGCGTAAGAAAGCGAAATAAAAACCGTTTTCTCCTTTACGAGAATTTCTGCTCTGCATAGGACGCTTCTTCTATCAGGAATCTAACGTACGCATGTAATCCGTGAAAACTGTCATAATTGAGGGTCACTCGAGTTACTTTCTCGCTAAAATGGTTGACAATATTCAACTCATACTTCTCGTTAAGAAACTATGTTATTCGGCAGAGGCTATCGCAGGGGGGGGGGGGGTTAGGGGGTTGAAACCCCTCCCGAAATTCTAAAAAGATTAGTTGTTTGTTTGTGAGTAAAATGAGTAGAAATTAGAATTATATTATGTATGTTTAGAAAATTAGAAACTTCAATAATACAATTTTTTACAAAATGTTGGCATTTTTTTATCGTCCAAAACATCCAAAAACTACGAAATTTTCGAAAATTCAGTTTAAAAATTTGTTGTAATTAAAAAAATTTTGTCAATTTTCAAAAGTTCAAGTGATTTTAAAAAACCGAAAATTTCGGAAATTTTTATGAATTTTGAAGGTATCAAAAGTTTATACAGACTCGAAAAATTATGAAACCCTGGTAATTCGAAAAAACGTGTGAATATGCCAGAATTTAAGAATTCAGGAATTACAACCGTTTCACTGATTTAGAAAATCATACTAATTTTGAATATTTTAAAAATTTCATAAACTTTGAAATTTTTGGAGGACTCGCAAATTATTTAAATCTCTAAAACTTTGGAATTTTTATGAAGAATCTGAGAATCTTGGAAAATCGGAGCATTTCGGAAAGTTGAAGAATTTTTGATATTTTGTGAAGTCCAAAAATGCCAAAAGTCATATAACTTTCGAGAATTTAGAGAATTTTGATAATTTTAAGGAAAATTCAATAAGACATTTTTTTACAAAATGTTAAAATTTTTGTATCGTCCGAATCATCCAAAAACTATGAAATTTTCGAAAACTCAGAGTTTAAAAATTTTTTATAATTACAAAAATTTTGTCAATTTTCAAAAGTTTAAGTGATTTGAGAAAACCGAAAATTTCGGAAATTTTCGTAAATTTTGAAGATATCAAAAGTTTATACAGTCTCGAAAAATCATGAAACCCTGGTAATTCGAAAAAACTTTGAATGTGTCAGAATTCGAGAATTCAGAAATTTCAACAGTTTCATTGATTTAAAAAAACGTACTTATTTTAAAAATTTCGGAAATTCCTCAGACTTTGAGAATTTTCAAGATCTCGCAAATTATTTAAATTTCTGTAACATTGGAATTATTATGAAGAATCTGAGAATCTTGAAAAATCGGAGCATTTCGAAAATGTTGAGCATTTTTGAAATTTCCCAAAGTCCAAAAATGCCAAAAGTCATAAAATTTCATATGTATTCAAAAATTTGAGTTTTCCAAATAATCGGAAAATATCCAAAAACTTTGATAGTTTCGAGAATTTCAGAGAATTTGGAAAATTTCCAAAATTACGGGAATATTACAAATTTCTGGAATTTCAAAAACTACGAGAATTTTAATAATTACAGGAATTATATAAGTTACGAGAATTTTGATTCCAGGAATTCAAAAAATTAGGGAACATTTGTTTTTTGAACCCCCCACCCCCCTTCCCCCCCTCCCCGAAAAATTTTTCTGCGTTCGCCCCTGTTATTTGGCCAAGAATGTGAGGTCTCTAGAAAAAAAGTGACAGTGTACAAAAAGTGACGATAGATCGTGACATATGTTGTTACTGAATTCTTCCTGTTATGTTCACTGTCTTTTTATGTAACTCGAAGTGCGTTCTTTAGAAAAATATAAAATTCCGATGATGACGTAGAAGTAGCTAATGTTTCGACACTTATCAATCGTTTTTTCTTATCATTATTGATTTTTTTGAAAAAAAAATGGGGACAGAAAATTATTTTATGATTTTTCAGTTTGTCAACTTTCTAAGAGAATGTATACGAATGATTTATTTTATTGAAGTTACTGGTTAGTGATGGATCATTCAAAATGTTTGAATAATCCAAAATGTGAAGCTGTTTATCTTGAATAGTTAAAAAACTTTATTTCTGATACATCGATAATTTGCATGCCGGTCTTCTCAGGGATAAACATTAATTATTGTAATTATCGCAAATTATATGCTGGCTTGGTGATGCACATCGCGCTAATTTTGTCGGATAACGAAATCAGAAAAAAATTGTTTTTTCTTCAGAATTTTTATGTTTTGAGACATGCTAGGGTATTTTTCAAAACTTTCTGGTTTCGAAGTTTTAAGCTTTTGAGAATTAGCGCAAAATTTTTATCTTGAAAATATTTTTCAGTTCTTGATAATTAATTTAATTTTATCATCAGTTACGGATGTGCTTAGTATTTATAGAGGAAATTTCGGCGAATTCGATGTCTGAGAATTTTTATAAATAGTTTCAAAGTTTCGAAATTTTATTTTGAATCGTGAAAAATCTTAGATTTTTACGTAATTTCGAAAATATTAGAATCTTTCCGAACATTGTGAACTTCCCATGTCTTTATAAAAAATAACGAATTTCCGGAATTTTTTATACAATTCCGAATTTATTTAAAATATCAAAGGTTTTCTGAAATTCATTAAAATTATCTCTAAAATGATAAGAACTGGTAAAAATTGCAATCTAAAGATATCGAACTTTTGGAAAATCATCTGAAACTCCCTAGAGAAATAGAAAAAAGACACTTATGAAATTACAATAACATCGTCATCACAATGATTGTGACTATACTGCTCGAAGAATATTCTTTGAGCAATGATTCAGTTTCTATCGAAAAATTCGACATCTGCCCTTCAAAATCACTCACGGAACGTAAAACTCCCATTACCTCCGCGTGCAGAATTTCAATTACCAATCTCTGAAACATTTTCATTCGCAAGAATTCCATAAATCAAACAGAATGTAACCCAAGGAAATTCACCGACGTGATTGTTTAATTTTCTCTATTTAAAGTAATAATTAACCCCGACATTCCAGGATCGTAAAAACAGATCTTTGGCTTTATGTAGGTTTTCGTGACATGAATATGTCAAGTCGCGAAAATGCGTTGCGAAATCGCGGTGAAGAGGAAAAACATCTAATCACATCATTTTGCTTCGGAATCCATGTGAGCACACGCAATAAGTGCATCGCGCAAACCTTCGTCGACGCAGACCTTAGAGCGCGAGAAGCAGATTGCTTCGCGTGCAGTGTTGAGCAACCCGCGGATTCATCGCTTGGGTTTCTCCAAACATTATGACGCGATTACGTCCAAGTTGGGAACTCGAGTTTTCTTTGTCTCTGCGTTTCCTACTTTTACTCCTATTGTTTCGGCACCGTTGATGTGGACCTGCCGCAATAATTAAGCTACTTTTGAGCTAGGAATGAGGAATCAAGGAATGAGGAAATTTTGCATCGTAGTCTGAGGGAGGGCTTTTCATGTCCCTAACGGCGATGAAATTTCGTCGCTCGCGACGTTTGAATTGTGATTAATACAATAATTAAAAAGCAATTTTTAAAGAGTTTTTGAGGGTAATAAGTGATTGTTTAATATTTGAATGTTGTCCACATGTTGAACGAATTTCAAATTATTTATGTTTTACGAAACTATGCTGAATTGGGAAATCTGCAAATTCTAGAGAATTAATATTTAATACAGATGTAGAACTTGACTCTTTGAACTGAATTGTGAGAGTTCAGACATTTTTGTTGGAATCGACTCATTTTTTAAGAATTTGTGATTTCAAAACTTTGAAGTATTTTTTGACGTTTTGAATGACTTGTTCTTTTTTTTCTCTGAGCTTTTCGATGATTCAGTAGGATTTCGTAAGAATTGAAGAAATAAATGAAAAACAGTAACTTCAGCAAAATTGCTGATTTTTTTACAAAACTTTTATGTCATTACAATTTTTGGTGTATAAACAATAAATCACCATATTTTCAGAAGTTTTCGAAAAAAATTCGGAATTATAATTACGGGTTTTAAAAAAATTTCGAAATTCAACAAAATTTTTCATAAATTCTCAACAAGTTTCCGAAATTTCCAGATAGATTTCGGAAAACTACAAAAAAACCCCGAGAATTATGCATGTTACGTAGTTATTCTCCAACAAATAAAATTATCATCAAACCTTTTAATAATTACTACACGTTTCCGATTATAATTACTCAAAAATGAAAAACCTCTGTTTCAACAACGTTTTTACACTTATCAAAATTATGAGAAATGACATGAAATCGACTGTACAAAAACTCTGTACAATTTTTCTCCAAAATCCTAAGAAATACGGAAGAATCTTGAAAAGTAAAGAAACTGAATTAAAGGTCAGAAGAATTTTTGCATGCCCCCCAAAGTTTTTTACGGGTCCTTAAAAAACTATCAACCTTCCATACAAGTCCTTCGAATAAAATCCTTCAACACTCGACATGAGTCCTTCAAATACACTCAACTTCGATATGAAGCCTCAAAATACGGTAAACAGTGAATAATAGTCCTTCTCATACATAAAATTTCCTATTGGAGTCTTAAAATACAGTAAAATCTTGATTATAGGGATTGAAATACAGTAGACTTTCAACACAAGTCGTTAAAATTCATTAAACTCTGGACTTAACTTTTCAAGTACAGTAAACTCCATTGAAATCATTCACATACAGTAAACCCTCGATCACAGGCATTCAAATACAGTACACTTTCGACTTGAGTAATCGAAATACATTAAACTCTTATTCATTATTTTTCCATGAGTTATAGGGGCGAGGGGGAGGGGGGAGGGGGCGACATTACTCGCGATCGAACTTCATATAGGATACTCTATTTATTTCCCAAGAATTTTCGAAATCTAAAAACTCCCAGATTGATCGATTCCGATAATGTTTTCGATTTGGGAAATTTTCAAATGCTGGAAATTTGGAAATCCACAGTTTTCCAACCATTTTTAGATTCCGAATACTCAAGAGTTTTCGAATTTCAAATTTATCAATTTATCGATTTCGATCATTTTTTCGATTTGGGAAATTTTCAAATGCTGGAAATTTGAAAATCCACAGTTTTCCAACCATTTTTAGATTCCGGATGCTCAAGAGTTTTCGAATTTCAAATTTATCGATTTATCGATTTCGATCATTTTTTCGAGTTGGGAAATTTTTAAATGCTGGAAATTTGGGAATCCACAGTTTTCCAACCATTTTTAGATTCCGGGTACTCAAGAGTTTTCAAATTTCAAATTTGTCGATTTATCGATTTCGATCATTTTTTCGATTCGGGAAATTTTCAAATGCTGGAAATTTCGAGATTCACAGTTTTCAAACCATTTTTAGATTCCCAATACTCGAAAGTTCTCGAATTTCAAACAATCTTGGACTTCGCAAACATGGTGTATTTCAAAACAAAAAAATTTTATTAATTCGAAATATTTTGAGATCGAGAATTGTTTATTTCTCAACTAATTCCGAATTTGTTCATTACACCAACGTAAAGAGTTATTTCTAATAAAATTTCCTGAATTACTCGGAAAACTGGATCGTGCCGAATAAATGGCACAAATTTATTCAAGGTCTCGCGGGTAACACTTTCTTCATTACGAACATGTCGTGAGCTCGTGAGAATAAATCAGTATACCCGCGGTGATTCAGTCATTTTCTGTCATTACGGAGGTACATTCGTAATAGCGAGATTTTGCGAAACGAATAATTTGTATTTGATATTGAACGCGTATGATGCAAGTTGCGGTAATCGCTCTCTTGCAGGACTTTGTCCGTCACATTGTAACGATGCGAATTTTTCGTCGAAACAGTGAACTGGTTGAAAGAACACAACATTTCGATTGCGTAAATAGTCCATGACATAATTCAAGTGCTCGGAAAGTGAGGTCATTTTACGACATTACAGACATACGAAAAAACGAGGATTGAATTTTTTGCGGTTTTCGGTGATTCTTTGATTGCGCTCGTTTCGAGGTCGGTGAACCGGGTTTACCCCTGTGGAATGTTGACACGTTATACGTGGGAGTTATGATGTTGAGGGTGGTCAGGGAAAAATTTTTTAGTTTTGGGTTGTGGAAGGTCAAGTGTTAGGATCTGAATTTTCAGTGCACAAGTAAAAACTGGGCTGAATATATTTGAATAAAAAATTGAATAAATAGTAATTTGTTATTTACTTGTTTGAATTTATCGATTTTTGGATTTTGAGTGCTGAAAATTGAATAGTTTTATTTTTTTAGTTTCGAGGTTTTTAATTTTGGAAGAGATAGGAATAGCTAGATTTGAGTCCTTTTTTTTTCGAAATTGAAAATACCATCATGGGGCAAAATTTTGATTTACGTCAAATTTAATAGTTACGTGTTTTATAGGCTTGAATTTTCTGATTTGATTTTAGATTTTCTTGAAAAGACGCGAAAATGTGTATATTTTTGAAATCTTGAAAACCATATTTTACACTGTTCGAACGTTGGGAATCGTATTAATTTTGCAAATTTATTGACTTCCGAGTTTCGAAATTTTCGAATATTCGAGATTGAATTTTAGAATAATTCCATTCAAGTCCCCGGCAGCATCGAAAAAACGGTGGAAAACCAATGATTTTGGTTTTTTACGTTTTTCCTCGGTTTTTTCGAAAAAATTATCTCGGGAATTTTAACGTTTTACGTTATTTCAACGTCAACGCTTGAATCTCGGAAAATCGAGTTGAAATAAGAAATCAGAAAAAAAAAACTTGTTAGTTCTAGAAAAAAAAAATCTGAAAAATGTCCAGAATTCTCACATTTTTCTGAATTTTCCAATAATCTGAATTTTTAAAAATTTCTAACTCCTTCAAAATATTCATAATTTTCTAGTTTACCCAATTTTTTATTATTTCTGAATTCTTTCAAATATTCAATTTTCCGACATCGATGAATTTTTCGGATCTCAAAAATTTTGCATATTCTCGAAATGATTTCGAAAATTTCCGAAACTTTCAACATTTTTGATAATTTCAAAATTTTAAATACTTCAAGAAACCTCAAAGTTTTCGAATTTTCCAAAATTTCTCGAATATTCAGTGGATTCCGAGATCTGTTTTTTGTAAACCGTTAAAAACGGTTTTCTGTCAAACATTTTTTTTCTTTAAAAACGTTTATTTCCCATAATTTACAGAATCGTTTTAATTAACAAGTTGTTTTTAATAATGAAAATTACTCATTTTGAGAATTTTGGAATTCTAAAATTTGATTTTAACGTACTTTTTTAATTCCGAATCAATAAAGTCCTGAATCATTGACATTAAAATTTAAGTTTCACTTGTACAATCTATGGAATCTACAAACGTTTAAATTTTTGTGATTTAAAATTCAATCTAAAAAATCCATTTTCTCGTACGTCTTAATTAGTAATTGTCATATGTTTTTTATATTCTAACAAATGCATTTTACAAAATGATCTTTCGTTATTATAATATATATTATTAAATAATATGATAAATGTAAAATTATGATGTCATATTAAACCATAAAAATATTTTATTTGACCAAAAATATTTTTAACCTCATAAAATTATTTTCGTTTCATCGAAAATGAGAAAAAGGCATTAAACGAATTACAAAAAAATAAAAATCCAACACTTTGGCCTTACTCAGCGTATGCGATAAACATAAAAATACAGAAAAGGACTGAACGAATGTCGCCTAAGATCTTTTTTCAGTCGACGACTATAATACAATGATTTTTTACCAGCATCAAATGTTATTGAAAAAGTTGATCGACGTACGAGATCGACCCAGTTTCAATGACGACGATGATCCAATTGACAATAGTTGTAGAATGTACATTGCTTTTGTAACAAGGCGATCTTGAAATAGCTTCTTTTCACGTCCTTACCAAAAACAGATGAAACATAATTTTTCAGAATCATCGTAATTTCAAAATAGAACTCGTCCATTTACAAATGTATTCATTTCAATACATTTTCGTAGGTTTTCTGTCAGAGTCAACTCTATCCCATATAGAAATTATTATCATTTAGAGACTAGAATAATATTTTAGAATTTTCGAGTTCTGAAATTTTTAATAAATTTGAAAATATTTGAAATTTTGAGAACATTTAGTTTTTTGACAATTTTTTAAATTTTAGAGATTTCGAACTTTTTTGAAAATTCTGAGAATTTTTGATACTTTGTGAATTTTAAGAAAATTTCGTATATTTTAAGAATTCCGAAAATTGCGAGGAACTGGAAATTCCGACGATTACTGAAAATTTGGAATTATCAGAATCTTTAAACTTTTGAGAAATTTGAAATTTCGAAAGTTAGTTGAATTTGAATAACTTTCCAAATTGTATTTTGATTTCAGAAATTTATTAAACAGAGAATTTTTGAAATTCCGTAAATTTGGATAATTCCGAAAATTGGAAGGAATTTCAAAATTTTGAGGAACTTGCAAGTGTTATAATTCTGGACAATTTTTAATTATGTTGAAAATATTATAAATTTTGCGAACATTTACATTATCGAAAATTTCCGATATGTTGAGGATTTTTTATAATTCGTTAATTTTGAAAATTACGTAAATTTTGAGAATCTCGTCAATTCCGAGGAACTTGAATACTTTAACAATTTCTGAAAATTAGGAATGTTCAGACTTTTAATTATTTTTCAAACTGTATTTTTATTTCAGAAATTTTCAAAAAACTCGAAGAATTTTTAAAATTACGTTTATTTTGAGAATTCCGAAAATTTCGGGGATCTTGAAAAATTTTTTTATTCAGGATATTGTTCGAGTTCTAACATTTTGAATACGTTTAAAAATATTCATATTTCCGAGAATTTTCGCTTTTTTGAGAAATTTTAAAATCTTAAAGATTTCGAAACTTTTTGAAAATTCGGAGAAATTTTGACATTTTGTAAGTTATGAAAATTTTGTGAATTTCAAGAATCCCGAAAATTTCGAGAAACTGGGAAATCTCAAAAATGACTTACTGAAAATATGGAATCAGAATTTTGAAATTTCAAAAATTTTGAGACTTCTTAATTTCGAGACTTACTAAAATTTGGATAATTTTCGAAATTTTACTTTAATCCCAAAAATGTGTTGGACTACGAATTCTTTAAATTTCATAAATTTCAAAAATTCCACAATTTTCAAGGAACTTAAAAAATTGTAAGAACTTGTATTATCAAAATTCCAAGAATTTTTGATATTTCGTTAATTTCGAAAATTACGTAAATTTCGCGAAACCCATGAATTCCGAAGATCTTAAAAGTTTCAAAAATTCCCAAAAACTATGAATTTTCAGAATATCAATAATTTTCCAACTTATATTTTGATTTCAGATATTTTTTAAAAACTCTACGAATTTTCCAGAATCTCGTTCAAAAACGTGACTGTACAATGATTCACACCAAATGCGACCGCATAAATAATTTCACCACCATTCATGAATATGATGCCCAAATAATTGTCCAACGCTCCGAAAAAAAAAATTAACTCAATTAAATACCACGTAACATTTTCCGATTCCATAAATACGGATAAAACGATGATTCGTAGACGTTCATGTCCTCGCCCTCCATCGATTCCTATGTTTTAAGGAAGCAGAAGAATTCCCATTTGTCTGACTAAGAATTCTGCGATCCATGACCTGGATCGTTTCATTTGTCATCCCATACGATCTTATAAAGCACTGAACAATCGAACCCGCACTTGCATTCGTGTCCCAACTTTGAAGCAAAAAATCTACAGCTCTCAAAATCAAAAACCGTATGCTAATTACAGTAACGTGTCTAATTCTCCTCATTTTCGTAGTGTTTCTCCTCATCCTCACGTTAATTTACGAACCTTATTTCACGTGGCAAGTGAAAACAGTGCGGTCGGAATAAAAAAACATTCATCCTAATTTTCTCGAACTATATCAAAAACTACTAAAAATGAATTTACTGTGTTTCCTCGTGTTCTGCACGTACGTCGTTTTCTCGAAAGCCTCGCTTTTGGAAATGTCCAGGACACTTTGGGCGCAACTTTTAAATGGGGGAATCGCGAAAATTGGAACCCTAGATCCCTTAAAAATCCCCATAATCAAAGTGGATCAATCCGAGGGGAATTTGACGTATCGAATGATTCTGAAAGATATTCAAATTACCGGACTTAACGATTCCATCGTCGAGAGTGTTCAAGTTGCTCGAGGGAAACTGAAATCGAACTTTAGTGACGTCGAAGCTGGTTTCGTCACGTACACCGATCTCAAGGATTTTGACACGATTAGATACAGGTTCCATACTTTGAGAAAAGACGAGAAAGATGGTAAAAATACTGGG
Organism: Platygaster equestris; assembly: GCA_030522785.1. NCBI lineage: Eukaryota > Metazoa > Arthropoda > Insecta > Hymenoptera > Platygastridae > Platygaster > Platygaster equestris. The sequence continues at coordinate 1,862 of JAPYZK010002971.1, read as the reverse complement.
GAAACTCAGTTCTTCGATCAAAAGTTCGGGGATAATGACAGAACTCGATCAAAATCCGGAAATGATCAAGATAATTTCGAAAGTTTTGGAGGATTCGGGCGAACATCGTCAGGAGACTCGTTTAGAAATAACAAAAACCGATTTAATTCCAATGTGAGTATATTTTGGATTTTCGAAATTTTTCAGCATTTATTTCGTAATCAAAAATCCTTTATTTCGAATTCTTACATTTTTCAGTCTTCGTAATTCCAAAATTCACAACTTATCAACTACGAAATTGATAACATTTTAAAAATTTTGTATGCGATGGATTTAATCCTTGAAAATTGATTAAGTGAAAAACATAAATTTTCGAAAGAAATTCATCTCAGGACCCCAAAAATGTCCCAATACATTTTAGGAAAAAACGAGACCTGGGGCTCCAGGAGTAGAACTGATCTACTCGCAAAAAATAACTTCGAACGAGAGAGAAAACAGCAAAGATCAAGTCGATTGTTTTGGAGGCTGCACCCAGTTTGAAAAGACCAACGGAAATACGACACAGCAAAGCTATGATCAGCAACAGTCCCGCCAACGAGAAGAATACGAGCAACAAACGTATCAGCAACAGAGAGCCCAGCAAGGCGAGCAAGGGCAGCAACAAAGATACTTCCAGCAACAGCGGCAGTACAGTTCCGAGCGAGGCTATCCTCAGGAGCAACAGAAACAGTACAGCAATCAGCAATCTTATAACGCGAATTACAGAGGTTCTGCGAGGTTGCCAGCAAGCGATGATGGATTCGAGCAACCGAGTGAATATGGGGGTCAAATCAATGAGCAAAGCAGATTTAGAGATCAGGATAGACAGCAGAATGGGTACAAAAATCAGGGGAGAGAAGGTCAAAATTCTAGGGGTGAGGCGTTCGGGGAGGCGAAAAAAGAGGGTTTTGGACCTTCAACGGATTGCCCTCCAGGTAAAGAGGAAGACACTCAGAAAAATTTGGATGAGAGGTCGAGGTCATTTTTTCAGGTCATTTTAGATTCGCTCAGTGTATGATTTAGGATTTTCTGATTTTTTTATTTAACTGAAGAATTTTTTCAAAACTCACAAATATTTATTCCAGTTCGATTTATATAAGAATTCATATATAATGGAAATGTTTTATTTTTTTATTTAGTAGACGATGAAATTCTTAAGATGTGAAATTCGCCAATAATATTTTACATTTGGATATGAAAATATATTGAAAACCTTAGAAACATCAAAATTACGAAAATTGGAGTTTTTGAGTGGCTCGAATCGATAGAAACAAATGTTCGAATTGAAACTTGAGAAAATTTCCATAAATTTCGTAATTTCGTAATTTAAGTTTAGAAATCAGTAAATTTGAATCGGAGAGTATCAAAATTTGGGATTTGATGACGATTTCGATTTAATAGTTCTCATATTTCTTAAACCGAAATGAACGAATTTTCAAATTCAGGAATGGAATAAAAAAATTTTGAGCATTTACGCATGAAAATTTTAGTTTTTTATATATTTGAATTCTGATCGATATTTTTTCAGAAATTCGTAACTTGAAAATATTGATTTCAAATTTTGAAAATTCGTAAATTATGAAAATCTGTAATTTTTTTTGTTTATTAATTTACTCTGTAATTTAATTTACTTAATTTACTTATAATTTTGTAATTTTAACGTGAATAATAAGAAATGTATAAGTTTTCAGAAATTTTATCAATTTTCAATTTCGTATAGGTAGAACCTGGAAAAAAAGAAACTCTCATACAATTAAAATTTTAGAAGTCGAAAATTCAAAATCATCAAACTTGAAGTATTCTGAAAAATTGATAGAACTTTCAGGAATTTAAGTATTTTATTA
>JAPYZK010002970.1:0-13076 GCA_030522785.1 Platygaster equestris | reverse complement strand
CGACCGGATCTTAAGAAATCTTACGTAAGGAAAAAATACGTAAATTTCAATACACTTTTGCCATTGGGAGAAAATTTTTTCCCAATCCCTTTATTGAATGATCGATTTTCATCGCCTGTAAAGCGAGGCGAAAGTGGACGAAGGCAGCCGAGTGAATTTCGCGGCGGGATGAAAAGTGACCGGCGCATCTGATAGGTCGAGAAGCGGGATGAAAAGTAACAGGCGCATCTGATTGGTCGAGAAGCGAGATGAAAAGTGATCCTGTTTTCATCTGTGCCGTTCGTGACTGTTTTGAGGTTTGTTATTACGTACTCACTTTACAGGTTCGAAAATCGATAATTCAATAAAGGGATTGTGAAAAATAGCGTGCATAACTCGGGCTTCAGTCAACGAATGCAACCGAGGGTGAGTGCTTCCCTCGCTACGCTCGGGTAGCAAACTTCACCTTCGGTTGCATTTGTTGACTTTCAACCCTCGTTATGCAATATACTATTTTTTATATTTTGTACTAGAAACAATACCCGTTTTCACCCAAAATTACATTCATAAAAAATATTTTCAGGTGATATGTGGTCGCTTATTAAAAAAACGACTCGAAAAGTAATTCAAAATCTTAACTTCATAATTATTTTCAAGTTTTCAGAACCAAAAAATATCAGTGAAAAAGTTATTGGCAACTATCACGATGCAGAAATCGCGCGATTTCTGCGCAGAATCCAAAAGTTTTTCTGCATAATAATAATAATTAAAATAGCCAAAATTTTGAAAATTAAGGTCCTAAACTTCTAATGTCACATAAAAAGTAATTTTACTAAGAATTTTTGAACTTATTACATGATTCGTAAATCCTACAAGTCAAAAACTAATTATATTCAGACATTCTGAAATCTCGGAATCAAAAAATTCCAATCTGCCTCTTGTCAATTACAATGCAGAGCCCCTTTCGAATTTCCACGCTTTATTGACAACCGGGATTCTCCACAATTGCTGTAGTATCAATTTATTTTCATGGATGGGCTTTACTTTTCCGTGCATTCGACCCGCTTGACTAGTCTATACTTCGAATTGAGATTTACCGAACGGTACTTTGTTTCCGCAAAATTTGAGACTTTTTTTTCACCGAATCCGCTTATTTTCCCGAGATGTATTGGCCTGTACGCTTCGGAATAAAATTTCGATCGAACGTTATCTACGCTCTCTCGGCGACGGATGCTACCGAGCGAAAAGTATAAAGATCATTTTCCGGAACGCTTGTACGCGTCGAGCATATCGCGCTACGTGAAATGCATTCGCAAGTTAAATGTTTCCTGTTTTTGTTTTACGGGGTTTTTTAGCAATGGAGCATAATTTTTTCAGTATGAGTTTCAGTGAGAGCTTTTTGGAAATACGTTTTGGAGTATGTTCAATCAGGGTGTCCGAAAATGAGTCCTGGTGCGGATGGTTGGGAATTTAGGAATTCCTGAAGTTATTCTACAGGACAGAATTTTACGAAGGAATTTCAGAACTGCGAAAATTTGAAATTATGAAGTTTTGGAACTTGTGAATCTTTGGGATTTTGAATTTTCGAAAATTTATGAAGTTCTGAAGTTTCGAAAATTTTACAAATTTTGGAAATGTTGGAATTTCGAATTTTTTGAGAATGTTTGAAAACTTTGAAATTTGAGAATTTTTAAGATTGGAAGTTATCAAGTTTTGACATTTTTACAGTTCTGGAAATTTTACAAGTTTTGAAGTGCTCGAATATTTTTAAGTTATGAAGCCGAGAAATTTCGAAATTTTTGAAATTTTGTGTAAGTTGGAATTTTCAAGTTTTTGAGAATTTCCAAGAACTTGGACGTTTTTGAGAATTCTAAAGATTAAAAATTAAGTTTTGACATTTTTAAAGTTCTGGGAATAGTGCAGATTTTCAAGTATTTCGAAATTTTTAAGCACAGAAAGTTCAAAAATTTTGACGTTTCAAGATTTTGAAGTTTCGAAGTTGTACAGTTTTGAAATTTCCTAAGTTATGAAACTTTCAAAGGTTTTGAAATTTTGGAATTTCATGCAATTGCGACTTTTTGAGCAATTATAAAGTACTGAAGTTTTAAAAGTTTCGGACATGTTTTAAGTTTTTAAAATGTTGGAATTTCGAAGTTTTCGAAAGTGTCCAAGAACTTTGAAGTTTTTGAGAATTTTAAAGATTAAAGATAATTGAGTTTTAACATGTTTAAAGTTTCGTAAATTCCGCCATTTCTGCAGTTTTTACGTATTTCAAAGTTCTAGAGCCCAGAAATTTCGAAATTTACCAAATCTCACGATTTTAAAGTATTTCAATATTTAGAAGTTTAATCGTTGTGAATTTTGAAATTTTGAAAGCATCGGAACTTTCTGACATTCTATAAATCCGAAAAATTACGAAATTTAGGAAATTTCGGAATACAATTACCATATTTCTGGTGTATTTTCGAATAATCATCGAATACTTTGTCAAATTCAGACAACCAGCGATTTATTTTTGTATTGAGTGGATTTTTCATATTTCTTGCCTATCTTCAATTTTTGAAGGATTTCGCAATTTCTGAAAATCAGTGCAAATGTGAGAAAAATTTGCAAATTCAATGACTCCTAATTTTTTTTATTTTTTTGAAAAAGTGGAAAAAATTCTTAAGTTGACAATACGGCCCCCCCCCCCCTGCTCCCCTCCAAACCACCTAAAATAATAAACAGTCACGTTTGTACTACTAATGTTTCAAGGAACACATGGGAAGTTCAACATCGCTGGGAATCGTGACTCCCAAATTAGAAACATTTATCGGAGAGTGAATTGCCCCTCGGAATTTCATCTCGATTTCTCCAATGGTTCACAAAACGCATACATGAAGTCAGTAAAAATATCTTGTGATATTCCCCCATCATTTTGAAAAAAATTTTAAACACGTATGAAATTTCACAAATTTTAAAATAATAGCATGAATGCATGTTAAAAAAATTTTTTTTCAACATTTTTTCCCAGGGATGTCAAACTTCTCATGCGGAGAGGTGGGGGAAAGGGGGGAGGGCGTTATGTAGACTCGCGAATTTTTTTCATTTTTCCATAAAAATTCAAAAAATTTAAGAGTTATTGAATTTGCAAATTTCCTCAAATTTGCACCGATTTTTAGAAACTTCGAAATCCTCAAAAAATTGAAACTAGGCAAAAAATATGCAAAAAATCCACACATTACAAAAATAAATTGCTGGGTTGTCTAAATTTGGAAAAGTGTTCGATGATTATTCGAAAATACACCAGAAATATGGGAACTGTATTCCAAAATTCCTGAAATTCTATAATTTTCCGAATTTATAGAATGTCAAAAAGTTCTGATACTTCGAAAATTCCATAAATTTTCAACCATTAAATTTCTAATTGCTTTAAAACTTCAAAATCGTGAAATTTTATGAATTTCGAAATTTCTGGACTCTAGAATTTTGAAATACGCAAAAACTGCAAAAATCGCAAAATTTATGAAACTTTATTTATGTCAAAACTGAAGTATCTGTGATCATTAGAAATTTTCAAAAACTTCAAAGTTCTTGGACACTTTCGAAAACTTGAAAATTCCAACATTTTTAAAACTTACAAAATTCCCGAAACGTTTGAAACTTCAGTACTTTATAATTCCTCAGAACTTCACAATCCCGAAATTCTTCACAATCCGAAATTTTCAAAGCTCTGAAAGTTCCAAAACTTTGGAAATTTCAAAACCTCACAACTTCGAAACTTCAAAATCTTTGAACGTCAAAAATTAAAATTTCTTTGCTTAAAAAAAATTGCTAACAGTAAATAATGAGAACTTGAAAAATCCAAAATGACTCGTAATGTTGCATTTCTGATAACGTGATTGCATAAAATTCAGTAATTGACAACTTCTCAATTGTCCAATCACGTGTAATCTGCTCTACTCAATTACTCGATTACGTATAATTTTCTGTACCAAATTATCAAATTACGTGTAATTAAGAACAGCCAGTTACATGTCATTTGTAATTCGTTTTGCAATCATTACTCAATGCAATTGAATTACGTCTGTCTCTGTTGGACACCCTGATTGATCAAACCGCGATGATGTTTGTTCCCCCATCATCATCGCACCTGAATCCAGCTCACGAGAAATAATGTATCAGTTTTACACGAGAAAATTTGAGATGCACGACTACGGGAATAGAATTCAGCCAGCATGCAAATTTGCTTTAGCGATCATCCGCGTTACACTGATAATGAATTCCGGTTGCTGCTGTAACCTCGGGAATAATTCATGCTCGCGGAATAATATCACATTCATAATTTGAGCTGATTAAAGTGAACGTTAATACTGGAGATCAACGCGACGCTGCTTTCCTAATCTGTAACCTTATACAAATTTTAAAACATTGTTACATTTGCCTCATGAAAACTTATGAGGTCTGCGAATTTTGGGAGATCCATTTTTTTATTGAAACAAGAAAGAGGTTGTCTTATCAGGTTTTTATAAAGTGTACTTCATTACAAAAAGATGACGTTTTCCCTGGCAGTATAAAAAAAAAGCGTAGAAAATTGATGATTTTTACGGATTTTCTTGGTTTTTTTCAAATTTTGAAATTAGAATTTTGAAATATCGAGTGGAAAGAAACTAGGGAAAGCGAAAATCTGAATCTTCAAATTGTCCCGAATTGGCGATTTTTTTTTGAATTTTCAAAATTGTTGAATTTTCTAAATTTTTTGACTCTTTCGAAACGTTCATAATTTTCGAGTTTTTACGATTTTCGAATATTTCTGGATTTTTCAAAACTTCTGGATTCGATTGAATTCACAAATATTTCGAAATTTCGAAAAATCGAGTGGAAAGAAACTAGGGAAAGCGGAAATCTGAATCTTCAAATCGTCCTGAGTTCGTAAAAGTTTTTGAATTTTCAAAATTTTTAAATTTTCTAAATTTTTCGACTTTTCCGAAATGTTCATAATTTTCGAGTTTTTACGATTTTCCAATATTTCTCGATTTTTTGAAACTTTCGGATGTGGCGGAAATCACGAATTTTTTGAAATTCCGAAATTTTCTATATTTTTGAAAGATCTTTCAAATTTTTGAAACTCGACAACATTTTTGGAATATTTAAAATTTACAATATTTTTGATTCTTAGCATTTTCAAATCATCTAAGAATTCTGAAATGTTTTTGATTTTCTAGATTTTTTGAACTTGTTAAAATTTTTTATCATGACCAAAGTTTTTCATTTTTAAAAAGTCAAGGGATTATAAAAATGATTGGAAATTAATTCGAAGAAACGGAAGCAAATTACATTCAAAATTCCGAAAAAAAAAACAACTCAAAATGGACAAAGGATAGAAGCAAATTGAAAATCATGAAAAAATTGAAAGTTTCGAAATATTTAAATAATTCAAAAAATTTTAACAAGATAAAAAAATCGGGAAAATGGTGAATATTTCAAAATTTCCAGATTATTTCAAAATTCTGATGATTTTAAGTTTTCAGAATGTGCAATTTTTGAAAATGTTTTCTAATTTCGGAAATTTGTAACATCTTTCTGGACGTATGGAAAAATATGGAATGTCCAAAATTCGTTGACTTCGAAAAATGCAAAAGTTTAAAAAAATCAAGAAATATTCAAAAGTTGCAAAAACCTAAAAATTATGAACATTTCAAAAAAATTCAAAAATTTGAAAAATTCAAATATTTTTCAAAATTATACAAAATTTCCGAATTTGGGAACATTTTGAGATTTTTGAGAGATTTGGATTTCTCCTTTTCCTAGTTTCTTTTTCAGCTCAATTTTTCAAAATTTAGAACGGTTTTCCAAAAAAAACCAAGGGAAACAGTAAAAAACCAATGATCGGTTTTTTTGACATTCTATAATTTTCGATAATTTCAGAAAGATCTTTCAAATTTTTAAAATTCAATAAAATTTTTCGAATATTTACAATTTGTAATACTTTTCGTATCATTAGAATTTTAAAATTGTCTAAAAATTCTGAAATTTTCTCTTTTTCCCAGATTTTTATTATTTCTTCACATTTTTATTACGCACATACGTCAAAAATTAAAAATTTTTTAAAAGTCGAGGAATTATTACAATAGTTGAAAATTAATCTTAAAAAACAGAATCGAAGTACATTTAACATTGTAGAACGAAATAACTTGAAATAAACAAATAAGGATAGCAACAAATTGAAAACTATGAAAAAATTATAAGTTTCGAAATATTCGAATAATTAAAAAAAACTTCAACAAGTTAAAAAACCTGGAAAGTGGTGAACATTTCAGAATTTTTTCATAATTTAAACATTCCAACGATTTTGAAAGTATTAAAAATTGTGCAAAATCAAAAATATGTTTCAATTTCGATAATTTGTAAGATATTTTCGAATGTATAGAAAATTATGGAATGTCGAAGAATGTGTTTATTCCGAAAAATGCGAAAGTTTCGAAAAATCGATCAAAACTGAAAAGTTGTAAAAACTCGAGAATTATGAACACTCCGACAAAATTCAAAAATTTTTTAAATTCTGATGAATATTCTAATTGAACTCAGGAACATTTTCAGATTTTCAGAAGATACAGATTTTTCATTTCCCTAGTTTTTTTCAGCTTGATTTTTCGAAATTCATATCGGTTTTCCAAAAACAAAAAAAAAAAAAACGTAAAAAGCGGTTTTCTACGGTTTTTTCGATACCGCCAGGGTTTATGGTGTACTTGACGAAGTTCACACCTTATCAAATTTTTCTAAAGTTCCAGTAAGGTTTTCAAAGTTTTTGTATAAGCTCAAAAATAAGTATGTTAACCCACAAGTTCGAAGAAAACTGTCGTGCACCCATTGCTTACAAAAAACTTACCTTCCACCGCGATAACTTCGATTCGTGCATATTCAACGCGATTCGGGACATCGATCGCGGGTCTTTATTTACCCGTAATTTTTTTGTTTCCGCGAAAAATTGATCTCGTGAAGCGTATCGAATTTTTTATTCGACGCGTGTATGCAAAGGACAATGAAAAAAGAGAATGGTAATTTTCCCAGATGGCACCTGTCGCTCGGATGAATTCACGTGCGCGAACAAGCGATGCATTCATCAACGCTGGAGGTGGGTACAATCAAAAAATACCCTCACTTCTCGATTGTGTTTCGTTGCATATTTGCAGTTTTTCCGATACGTGTTATTCGGGACTGATTTTAGGGTTGATTTATGACATTGTTTCATCGACAGATTAAACAGTCAGTGACTTCTCGAAAGTCTCATGTTTATGGAAAATATATTTGAATCAGGTTTTATGATCGATTGATTTTTCGGACGATTTTGAGTTTTCCAGAATTCTGAAACACGTATGAACAAAATTGCAATATGTGTCGAGAGTTATTTTACGTGTACGAGCAGTAAAAATTTTGTGCGCTTCCCTACCAATCCAAGTATGTATGACTTTATAAACTCGTAATAAAGTCGCTAAAAGTGTAAAGTCATACTCATATTTTTCAGTATTATTTTAGTAAAATAAAACGGGAGGAAATATTCAAAGACCCAATTTCAAATTCTTTGACTTTTTGTAAGTTTTAACCTTAATTTTGTTATTTCCGGTCAATGAATTTTCGTGACTATCGTCGTATTGTGGTTGTAGATTTTTTTTGAAAAAGGCCTAAATTGTGGCCGAAACGTCGCATAAGTACAATAAATTGGTTGGGAAAATCGCAGAAAATATTCACACACATTAAATATTCAATGATCTATCAAGAATCATGAAACAATCATTATTCACCTCATCTGGCACTATAAACATGACAAATATTGCTTTTATGAGCGAAAACAGAAATGAAGTCATTACGATAGTAAATGTCATATTTTCATCGATTTTAATGAATGATATGGTCGGATACGTTAGTAAAAATTCTAAAATTGCGACAAAATCAATTTCTCCTGTTCTGACGCGGAAAAAGTGCAGCTATGTAGTTTTTTTCAAATACAGTGAACTCGGTATCTAACAGAATTTTTCGCCCAAAATTGTTCTTTTTGGCACAAGTGTCTGTTAGACGGAGGAAACCCTTATAATAAAGCGTGAAATCGATCTGAATAAACAGGTAGAACGATGCTGCTCTCCACCGAGATAATTTTCCCCGATTTCAATCCCTTATTTCCATAATTTTGAAAACATAATTTTCAGCGATTTTGAATTCAAATGTAAATTCATGTAGACGCAGTATTGGTCTTTGTTTTCAAAGATTAAATTTGATGGAGAGTAGCATCAGTGACTCAGCATTTTTCATGATGATCAATTAATTACCTTTCTACCTGCTTGACATTTCTGTTGGACCCGAAAAGATTCTTTTGGAGACATGTCTGTTAGATACCGAGCCCACTGTACATAATTAGATGACATAACCTTAATTTCCATGAAAATTAAGGTTTCGCCATCAATTACGTAACCGCATTCATTCCACGTATTATAAACGGAGGAAATAGATATTGTTGCGATCCAGAATTTTTTGCAAACGTTTCCGACCGTTTCATCCGTTAAAATCGATGAAAATATTTCCTATCTTCGTGAGTGTATTTCTGTTTTCGCTCATAAAAACAATATTCGTCATGTTTATAGTGTCACATTAGGCGAATAATGATTGTTTCATGATTCTTGACAGATCTTTGAATATTTTCTCTTGTTTTATTACACTAATACTGGAAAAATATAAGTACGACTTTTGGCGACTTTATTATTGCTTTACAAAGTCGTACTAAGATTGGTAGGGATTTGAAAAAAAAGGACTTGAATATTTGGTTCTTTATTTTTGACCTTGACCTTAGGTGTGACCTTGACGATGACTGCGGTGATGGAAGCGATGAAAAAAATTGTCAGCCTTCGACATGCCGGCCAGACGTTGAGTTTGAGTGCGCCCCTGGATATTGCATTAGTTCCAGTTGGAGATGTGATGGTATTATGCATTTTTTTGGACTAATGTTTTATTACAGGTTGAATATCGCGATGATTCATGCATGTGGAGAGATTTTTATATATTTTTTGGTGATTGATGAATATTGCTCGTGATTTGAAGCTGCGTAAGAAGCAAAATCTATATTTTGAATTTCCAGGGTGTCGATCAAAACCGGAAAAATTTGGATTATCGTCAAAAAACGGGAAATTATATTTCGAAATGTTCGGAAAATTGTTGAAAATGAAGGAGAGAATTCTCCGATGTTTGCAACTGCAAAACTTTTGGGGGTTTTCAATACATTTTGAATTTTTCGGAATTTTTGTAAATTTAGATATTGTTTCGAAGTTCTGTCAGAGGTGATAATACTGGGCCTTCCTCCATAAATGTAGCATACTTTTGGTACATTTTTGAGGTTTTAAAAATAATGTTGAAGAGTTTTAGAAAATTTTAGAGACTTGGATATTTTTTTCAGACATTACCTAATTTCAGTAATTTTTCGTGAAAATGTCGTTGCACTCTGAAAATGTTGGAAACGTAAGGAATTTTCGAATATTTTCATAATTTCAGAAATTTTCCGTGAAAATTTCGTTACTCTCTGAAAATTGTGGAAAAATAAGGGATTTTGAATATTTTTCGTAATTTTTCGAGTCTGGGGAAAAGTTTCGAAAATCGCTCAAACCATAGTGAATTTTTCTAAGCTTAGGAAACCTAAAAAAATTAATCAGAAATCTCTAGAGTTTTGGAAATTTCGAATATTTTTATGCTTCGAAAATTTTCAGATGTTGCGAATGCAAAATGACTGGGAATTTGAAAATGCCTGTTCGATCAATACCATGATTTTTAGTATTGAACTCCTTGGAAAGTTGTCGTTATTCCAGATAACATTATATTTGTTCAAAAGAAAAACCTATGGTTTTTCGTAAATATTTCTCTCATAGGCGTTGATATTTATTATTGCATTATTGATGAGAACAAAGTGCATTGGAAATAACAACACTTGACTGCAAATTTCATAATATTATGCACGCTCTGAAAATCACTTTTTCCCCATTAAATTTCTCATCAAACACTATATAAAATCGTGAGAACATATTTTCTCGCGAAGTAACGACCACTTGAGTTTCCAGAAGTAGAAAAATTGGAAAACGTTTTATGAGAAAAATACGATAAAAATCGCATTACTCTCATAACTTTCCGGAAAGCATGTAATAATAGTATATTACATTACGAGTAGTGTTAGGCACGTCTTTACACGGGGAGCCCTGTGAACATTGGACTTCCCGTGCAAAGACGTGCCTAACACTTCGAGTAATGTACGATATTTTATTCGAAACCACTCTAATTTAATATTTTCAAATCGTTCGAATTGCATGTTTAGCCATTATACGAACGAGTCTTCAATGAAAACTTGAAGTTTGGAAAACCTATACATTCTCCCTAAACTTCTACCTTGATTTGAAAAGAAAATATCAAATTTCCCAGGAATATCTCGATCCCTGCCACTTGTACGAGAAAAATGGATCGTGAAATAGTTCCTGGCAACTTTGTTCCTAGGCGCTTTTTCTTATCTCGCGCTACAGTTGATCCAGGTCGCGAAATTCGATTTTTCAACAAACGTTCTTCCCTACGAATTTTCAAGTAGACAATTTCAGGAAAAATACAAATTACTCGTCCTGCAACCTTCAGTTTCTCCGTCCAAAAAAACTTTCCAATATCGTCAAAAAATTAAGATATTCCAGGTCGTCTGTCTTCCAAATAGGGTTGCCACCTCTTCGGTTTTGAGACGAAGACTTCGGGTTTTGGAGTATACAGTCTTGGGGCCCAGGGTTTAAGCGAAAATTTTTTTGGTCGCGCTGAATTTTGATACTTTTTTCCTCTTCTCTTTCCAAATTTTCTGAATTCTTTGAATTTTTGATGTTTAAAAATGTTTAACGTATCGAATTTTTAAAAATTTTGAGAATAATAGAACTTCGGAACATTCTTGGAATTTGTACAATTTGTAAAAATCTTGGAAGTCCCACAATTTTCGAACAAATGAATTTTCGCGAATCTTACAGAATTTTTTATAACTTCGGAATTTTCCAATTTTCAAAAATTCGAAAATCATAAAAATCCGAGAACTTTTCAGAATCATAGCATTATTTGAAATTCCCGAAATCTTTCAACCTATCGACATTTTTCGAAATCGTACGTATTTCTGAAACTGTAAAAATTATAGAATTTTCCGAAATTAGCAACATTTTGTGAAGTGTTCCAATTTTCAGTGAATCAAAATAGTTAAATTAAAAAAAGTGTAATTAAAAAAATGTTACTATTTTGATAATTACAAAAATTGTGTGAATTCAGAGAATTCTATGAACTTTAAAGATTGCAAGTTTTTCTAATTCGACAGCTGAGTAAATTTTTAGCTGTGCATTTTTATTGTTTTGAGCATATTCAAACAATTTCACGCATTTTAAAAGTTTTTCATTTGCCAAAAAATTGTCAATTGCGATTAATTTAATAATATCGAACTTTGAAAAATATTCGACAATTTCGTAAAGTTATATTATTCTGAGTTTTCATCTATATATTTATATAGAAATTGAAATTTTGGTAATTTTGGAATTTTTAATAATTTTGACAATACTGATAAATTCAAAAAACTTTAAAATTTATGAAATTTGGAAAATTCCAAGACTCTTGATAAGTCTGAAAGATGAGATAAGTCTGAAAATCAGCGGAATTTTCATATTCTTTAAATTGTGGAAAAATTCGAATTCTAAAAAGTCTATAGAATTTTGGAAGATTCTAAAATTTTAAGTCGGTTCTTCGTCAAATATTTTGGTAATTAGAACTCTGTTTACAAGTTCAAAAATCTGGAAATTTCTGAAACATTTCTCTACACCCCCCCCCCCCCCTTTCCCCCTTGATAATAAGTTTTTTGGGGAGGCTATGTCCATGAGGTGACAACCCTTCTTCGAAACGATTTTTCCTCTTGGGAGCTTTCATAAATAAATGTCCCGGTTCTGGGGGTAGGGGGGGGGGGGGGGGGACGTCCAACTCATCTATGACAGTTTGTGACAGCTAGAGGAGGGGTTGGAGTTAGATAATGTGATGTTACAAATTTTGATTACGCAAAATGTTGTAGAATGAATAATTCGAGAAAATTCTGAAACATTTTACGGAATTCTAAAAAATCCAGTAGGATCAATCAGTAGGAAATCCTATTGAATGTAATTTTCTCACTTTTCGAAATTATTCAAATTCTCAAATTTTCGAGAAAACACAATTATTAAAAAAGTCATCCGTATTTTTCAGTCTTGTAAATAAAGTAGAACTTTGAAATTTCATAGGTCTCAAAAAATTTGTTTTTATCCAGGAATTCCATTCGATTTCCGAATTCCGGATTGTCATAGAATTTTTCAAATGTTAAAAAAATTAAGTAAAAAAAAAAAAACTACTATATAAAGGCGACTGAAAAAAAATCTCTCTGATGTTGATTTTCTTATGTTGTTAAATTGGATTTGATGAAAAAAGAAATTATTATTGACCCCTTTCAAATTTCACTTGTGACGTAACACGAGAGGAAGGGGAAGGGCCGCAGATTCATGACACGTTGTGACGTAGGGGCGGGAAGGGGTCGAGAAAACGCCAAAAAAAAATGTGACATCATTTATGGCAGCTCCCCTTTCAACCTTATCTTCCAGAAATTAGATAGTGGTCAGAGCAAAAAGGGTACAACCCCTGAAACTAAAGGTTTTCATTATAAAATCCATTCGCATAATGGCCGGTCGTTAAATCAGAGTTATCAAGAACAGTACCGAATCGCGATCGATCGGACGAAAAGAATTGCACGGAGCGCCAGCAAGATAAGAAAATCAGCCACTGCACCGAACTCGAGTTCGACTGCGAGGACGGCGTGACCTGTCTTTACCAGTCGTGGAAGTGCGATTCAGTAAAAGGTGGATTGAACATGAATAGCGTTTTTTGAACGATTTCTATGTATTTTTTCGCCTATTTCCATGTGAGAAAAAATGTCCTTGTGCCGGGATTCGAACCCAAGACCTTAAAACTCGTCGTATTGTCGCTCTTTCCATCTTTGTCGCCTGTCGTATTGTCGTATTGTAAAACCGGTTTTTCAATACGAAAATACGACAGGCGACAAA
>JAPYZK010002969.1:0-14722 GCA_030522785.1 Platygaster equestris | reverse complement strand
TTGTATCATATATCTATACATATATTTAATGGCGACGTTCAATTGGGGTCATCCCCACCTATCCTATCAGCTATCCAGTGTATATTACAGATCAGTGGTCTATGGCGGCGATTGTTCGCGCCATGATGAATTCAGTGCGACCAACAACAAAAATCGTCTGCTACCAACAGCCGCGAATATTCCAACTACGAAATTTCCAAACACCCTACTTCGAATGAAATAAAAAATCACTTGCACCACAAGTAATTAATAGAGATTATGTATAACAAAGTATGTTTATAGAAGAATGTTTCTTTGTACGTAAATTTACATACAATTTAAGTGTGTATCAATGAGTGCTTTAGTTTTTGCATGATGTAAAAAATGTTCAACTCATAGGAGTACATGTAAGGTGACAATGAAACATTTCCCATAAAAATAGGAGTTATCATGTGTATTTTCACAAAGTAATAAATCTTACTTTATACAATATAAATAAAATAAGGTACAGAAGTTTTCAACAAAATTTACAAATATATTGCATATTTTGGCAAAATTATTCAATTCAGCAGCCTAAAGATTTTTCGCGGATATTTCAAAACCAATTTACAAGGCTAAATAAATTTAACGACCATAAGATGTCGAGTTCATAGAAATAAATTTACAATACTTTTTACCGACATCTACTTCAACAATGCAAATTACATTTTTCAGCCTGTTTTTCTTAGTCGAAGCAGTATTGCTAGCTTTTCAAATTTTTTGTACAAAGACGTTTCACAACCACCCTCACTCCTTTTGTTATATCTCGAACTAGCTTGTACATATCCACTTGAACCTTTGAGGGGTCAAAAACTAAAGGCTCCGGATAAATTCGGGGTGGACAAACAACTTTCTGACAAACTTTTTGTTGTTTGTCCACAGGACCTCTTCTAGCCACCAGAGTCATTTTTTCCGATGCGCCGGTATTGCATTTCGTATCCAAGGGGTCCTGAACAGCACCAACAATATCATTTCCATTCGTTTCAGCGATTCCTGGAAGTTCCACACCCACTTCATCAACATTCCGCAAAGTTTTGTTACACATCCCTTTCATAAATGGCAGCTTATTGTTTTTGATTATTTCATCCGATATAACTGTGCAACGCATTGCCACATCTCCGTCATCAACAGAACCACCTCCCAAAGAATTCTGGCAAGTTTCCATACTCAAATCATCGTTTGAAACACTTTCTTTTCCATCTGACTTTGTCACGTCTTCTTTGAAGTCCAACAACAAATCACTTTTCACGCCGTTCAAGGACTCTGTCATCGACGAATCCTGGATTTGCATCTGGTCCCTTTTTCCAGCTGGTGCGTCAATCTTCGTGATCAAACTCTCGAGTTTCAGTAGACTCGAATTCATCAGACACGAGTCGCCTTTCTTTGTTTCCACCTTCTCCGAGTTCTCCAGGACTTCGTCCATTTCCATCTTCGTCTTTTGTTTGACTACAGTGACGCTGTCCTCGTCCTGCCTGATAGTGAACATGAGCCCTTTCATCACGAGCTCCGTAATGTCCAAGGAATGGAGCTTCTTGACGTCACCCTCGTGTTTTTTAATTTTCTTCGCGTTTTCGATATCGCGATCTATCAAATACTGATTAGGTAAACTAGCAGAAACAGCCTGCGAGTCTTCAGTCTTTTCGCTCTCCAAACGTTTCGATCCCCAAACGTACAGCCCATTTTTGGGTTCTGGAACTGCAGTTTCCATTTCCTCATCTACTTTAAAAGTCCTGTCCGCATCAGGATCCGCAACTTCTTCGTTGGTACTTGTGTGAGGATCTCGCCGTTCTTTTTCTACCGGAATCGATTCAGACCCACTCAAATATTTGTTATTCGCGCTGACCATAGAAGCATTCACATTCAAAGTGTTCGAAGAAGTGGATTCTTTATTTGTAAGTTCTTTAGAAGTTTTTGACGGATTTTTCGTTTCTTGGTTTTGACGGTGGTCGGGCTGTTTGTCAAGATGTTCACGGTTCGTAGATTCGGCCATATTTTTGGGTTGTTCCATGTAACTTGAAGATGGTTTTTCCCAGTCTTCGGTTCCACGACCTCGGAGAGACATGATGAATTGGTTAGAGACATTGCCGGTACGCGATTTATTGATTGATAAGGAGTTTGTGCGTTGGTTGTTGGAGACTCGTTTCAGGTTGCGGATTTTTATAGTAAGAATGATTGCATTGGGAGCAACTGTGACATTGGCTCTATCTTGGAATTTCAGCATGGCGAAAATTTTGTCGGAACGGGTCCAGGTTGTTTCATCTGAGCTTGTGAGTCAAGGTAAAAGCAAATTCCCAGGTTTTTCAAAATTTGGACTCTAAATCATTCATAAATGGTTCAGCAAAACTATTCATAGTTTATCAACTCTCATATATAAATTGCTATGAAATTCTTCCAGGTACAAAAAAAGATTGTGATATTTCAACATTTGCAATTTCGAGATTCAGCTTTGAAAGAAGAATGATTGTGAACTTACAAATACAAATATTGGTAATGTGCATATTAAATGTAATAAAAATATTTATGTATCATTCAAAAGGATACTGTATGTCACGAGTATATCTGTTGTACAAAACTGCTGACCCTTTTTGCAGGAACATTTAAGGATGCGCCTAATGATTCTCATCAAGTCCTTGCAGTAGGAGAATTTTTCAGCGTTTCTGAAAAATAAAAATACCAGTATTAATATCTTCACGTTTTTTTTTCTTTTTCTTCAAACTTTTGGTTCTAGGTACAACAAATTACCTCGTCAACTTGTGGAACTTCAATGTGAGTTTATAAATCATGTTCTTATGGCAAAGCCAATAAGAACCAGGAATGGTCAGGATAGGTTCTTTTCTCTGCTCGTCCCAACCAAGTTGGCCAATCGTCCGTACATGAATTCCAGGCATTTCAGTTCAGGTTTCAGCTCCCGAAATAATGGCACCAATTTTCTATTCCTTTCTTCACTTTCTTTGCCTTCCTCTTTTATAAGAAAAGTCAAAAAGAACAGAACCCTTTGCTGGAAACAATACACGATACCAGAATAAAATATCAGAAAGGAGTCTGGCAGAAAGATTACAAATTCTAGTTTTTACCAATTTAAATAATGACTACAATAATCATTGATTTCAACGATGGCTTAGTCTATAATGTGTTGGGAATGAAAAAAAAAAAAATTGCTTTTTAAATGCCTGGGACTCAAAAAAGAAATTTTTCACAAAATAGAAGACAATCATACATGTTTCTGATGCTTTAAAATGTTGAGTATAGTAATGTATTAAGAATGCTATTGATGTAATAATTATAATCAAACTTCCCAATAGTAACAAATATGTATGAAAAAACCCTTTTTTTCTTTTAAAAAAACGTATTTTCTTGAAGAAAAAAAACTTACTTGAACTATCACCTCGTTGATGAAAACATCTTCAATTGTGCTCCAAGGTATAAATCGAGATGTGGAAAATATTGGTAGCAGTGAATCAGTCGTTATTTGTACCCCAATGGTTTCGACGAGTAACAAAGTTTCTAAAAAAGAAAAAAATGAACTACATTAATTTGTGGAACTTAAATAGAAGAATATCTAAAAATCCAAAACTTTTTTTATACATATTTTAAAAGTAATAGTTATAAATTTATCAAAAAACCGAAACAATCCAAACCAGAACATTCCTCAAGGAAAAAAAGTTGAGGGCACTGACTACCTTTACCAAAAGTAAACAAACTTTGTCTAGTCTAACTTAACATGACCAAAAATTATTTCAATTAACTTCATGTTTCACAGGCAAACAGTAAAGAAAATCAACCTTAGTTTACTAAAACTGAATTAATATAAAAAAAACACAAACGAAACACTGTGTAAATAAATACTTTAAACACATTGAAATGTTTGAAAAAATCATCTAAAATCGCTCGTTCTCTACAAATAAACAATCTTTTGAAAATGCTCGGATTAAATGATGAAAACGGATTTTTAAAATTATATCCCCTGTCAAGCCGGAGCAAAAAAAACGTAAAGAAAAGTACAACAAACCTGATATGGTGAAGGCGAACGTGGATTTGAGGCTCACTGTCAAACAAGCGGCGCTGGCGAGAAGCAATATTGAACTCCCGGTGCAGTGACAGATCGCGAAGATAACCAGGAAAAAGGTCAGCCGAGGAAGAACGTGAGACCGCTCATCGTTGCGCACCACGAACTTGACGACGCCACTCGTGTTTGGCTCGGAGTGTGCGCCCGATTCAAGGAAAATTCGCCGGCCGTTGGCGCCCCGGAAAGTGCTGGTTGGGGCGTGCGAAAAATCACGGAAATTTGGCGACATTAAATTCCGAGAAAATTCTTTCATTCACACGACGCCACTCACGCCACTACTATTTTCAACTATTTTTTACACCGATATCGTATTTGTTTGTTTGTACTCCATTTTACTCTGCGCTGCGCATTGCTGAATTCTGCAATCGATTGATCGTTATTTCGATTACTTAATCATCAACTTCGATATAAATGAGAAGATCGATAAATTTCGATATATATATATATTCCTTAATATTCCTTTGCGCCGCCTTTGATTTAAAAAAAACCGTTACGCATTAACGTGTTTTGTATATTTATTATTTATTCAACTTTTTTTATGGCTCTCTGCACTAAAAATTGTCTACATGCAATATGATTATTGATTCTTTTTCATAACCGTAATCTTGAATTATAGCAAATCAGCTCGTCATACAAAGTAATTTTTTTAATTTCCCTATTTTGCATACACCGCAATTAAAGTCCTTTACACATAGGGACTCTATTCGCAATATATGAAATATCGCCCGGCGCAACTATAATAATTTTTTAGTAGCATTCGCCTTTTGAAAGGAAAATTAATCAACTCGATCCAAACATATTGCGCAACATTTATTCAGCTTCTTAGTAATACATGAAATTTCACTTGAAAGTTGATGGTTTTGTAGATACAATCAATTCATTGTTTATCCAGACAAGACACACCACATAGCGCATCGAATTTAATTATTATTATCGAACATTGTCATGTTCGGTGCCATTTGTTTGAAGCAGACACCACGACAAATTGACATTGCTGATGTGATTAGTTTCTTTTTTTTTTCTTTTCAATTTTTGTTTAAACAAGAGCATTATCAACTAGAACGAGAATCACATTCAGGGCTCATGGAAAGCACCAACTTTTTACATGAAAAACATACGCCTTTTCTCTCTTTGGATAAGCGTAAAAAATGTATGTACATATTGATATATCATTATTTCAAATCACATTGGAAAATATTGGACAATCTACCAAAATATGCCATTGGTCCATTTTCGTCTACAAAAATAAAGCTAGTTCAATTCATCACTTTTAGATTATCGATTTCCGTATATACGCCAGTCCAATTTATAAAACTTTATCTGAAATCAAGTATATCGATATATTTATATACACGTCGACGTATGTATGGGTTTACAACATGTAATATAGAATATATTTTTCCACAAATTCTTCAACTAAGCGCTACATAATCTACCTTTCGATTCAGGAGTAGACGTATCATTTCGTGAAAAGTAATTTGAGAGTAATCAACATGACTCCAGTACGTATATGTAGTCGATATCGTCAATTTTCGTACGAGATCTTCAACCTGTAGAATAAGTCGTATGATGTGTAGTGCGTCTCTAGTAACTCTGATCCTCATGATCCTCTTCCTCTTTAACTTTGTGAAAAATCAATATTCCTTATTAAATTTTCGACTGCTCATTACAGGTTTATTTGAAAAACTGCGAGAAACCTTTTACGTTCACGAATTCTTTGAACTCCTTGAAACAATTTCGAAACTTCACCTTATAAATTGAAAAATCCTCTCAGTAATTGTGTAATACCTGATAAGGCATTGAAAACTTGTGCCTACAGATTGCTGAGACTTTTGGTAACATTTCATGCATCTTTCTAAGCATCAGAGTTACTAAGGATGTGTATCGACCTCGGTATCAAAAAAAGCTTCTTTCTTTTATATTTTCTTTCTATTTCCCCGAAAGCTGACATGTCACATCCTCGATGTTATCAACATTCATAAACAATATACACCTCACTATGACACTTGAATGTATAAAGAAAACTATAGGAACAACAAAAAACGTTCTCAATCCTTCATCTCCAACAATTCATGTTGTTAATAATCACGTAGTAATAATATAAAGATGCAGATACCAACAGTGCAAGAAACATTCGAGATGAATCAAACGATAAACAACAACAATAACAACAACACCAAGTATTGGTTATGAGCAATAATCAAAACAAATTGACACAAGACGAAAATTTCATGTATCTAGCTCTAAATAAAAAAAAAAATTATTGTGGTAACTGCACTCGAATAGTTGCCTATTACAAGTGGGGTCGACATTTGTATTTGTAGTCAAGGTCGACTTAGGGCGACTTGTGTGCCATTTTCGAGGCTCAGTTCTCTGAAGACACGCAGAACATTCAAATGTTGGCTACAGAAAACGTAAACTTCACGAGGGCCGAAATCAACTTACGACTCGGTATCATGAGAGTAGCTTTACTTTCGTGGCACGATCTAATGTTCCCTACTTTTTCACAATTGTCTTTGAGGGACATGATTTTTATAGGGCGACATGTATGAATCGTAATATAAATAAGCGCGGGTCAGTTTCTCAAGCTACTCGTATCCTTTGGCTGGCTGGTTTAAGGCACCTTTTTTGCATTAAAAAAAAAAAAAAAAAAAACGTATCTACTTATATTCCATGGCAAACTTAAGAAATTTGATCAATTCTCGTAAATTTCGATGTAAAATAAATTTCCATACGAGTATTTTCCTCAACACGAAGCGTGATGTGTAACTCTATAAACTCGTTTTATAAAATTATCAACATTTGTATAAAAAATAAAACAATATACAAATTCCCATGGATTCTCGCGAGCAGTTGGCAGATTCACAAACGAATCATTATTGCACAAAAAACGATTGTGCATTAAATTTTTCAAAAAAACAACAATAAAAACCACCAATTCTTGCGCGACTTGACTGCTCAAATCGCGTCACAACCCACGGCACACACGCGCGCACAAATATTTTGCGTAATATTTTGATACAGACAATAATGGCCGCAAACAAAGTATACAAAGTGCATTTAAATATGCACTTTGTACAACATATAATCAGTCCTTGGCGTCCATTTTTGCATACACGTAGATTTTACATATAATATACACGTCATATAGTAAAAAATGTGTGTAAACTGTAAAGGCCCCAAAACAAGTGGTAACTTGGTATTTGCAACCAATAATAAGCTGCTCTTTTTCCAAAACTAGACTACACTAAAAAAAATGGCGCCTACCACGAAACCGGCACTATTTTGGCTCAACTCGATCTTTCACTTTTTACAAGTAAAAGTTTTACCCCGATTTGGCCCAAGACGGCCGAAATTCGTCGCACCGAGTCGGCTTGGGCCAACAATATACCGAAACATACAATAATCTAAAAATTACAGGACACCAAAACCAATATTTTTCTCGAGTCACTAAGGCGAACGAATCAACAATCCTCAATACTTGATCGTGAAGTTGTTGATGGTTTTTTCTTGGCGGCTAAGTTGGAGTAGTTACACGAATTACATGAGGAAGCCGCCTTGGGGAGCGAAACAGCTAGGGTCGATGTAACTCAGGAGATCGTGCTCAGACATGGATGTAAACTCCTGGGGTAACATTGCTCCGTTGTCCTCGGGGCCACCCGTCGTCACTCCGTTGGCCATTGGACGAATGTTACTACCGCTACTCTGCACCACTGGCATTTGCGAACTTGACGTTGATGCAGCACCATGTTGAACCACATTACCTGAGCGTAACAAAATCAAATCAACTTGGGAATCAATTCATTACCATTCACAAATAGCCTCCTCGAAGCCTGCAATTTCGACCCCCCCCCCCCCCACGCTTCAGGTGCAAATTAACGATGTCCAAAAGTACACGATATCAATTCATAAATTAGCTATTTTTTCGCATTTTTCAATTTTTTGATAGTACGTAAAAGTCTTGCGATTTCAACATTTGCATATACGTATTTGGATTTTTGAAATATTTAGTCACCAAATCATCAATTCAATTTTCGTATTAATTTATAATTTTGTTCTATGTCCGAAAAATATTTGGTTTCTGCAGTTTTTTTCAAATTCTCAAAAAAATTATTAAAGTTTAGAATTTTTGTCAAGTTTTAACGAAAAAACGTATAAATCTTAAAAATTTAACGAATGAAAATTGTCTTAATCCGAAAAATTGTGAAAAAATAAAAAATAGCATTAAATTTCAAAAAATCAGAAAACCTTAAATTCATCTCTTCCATGCACACGCTTGTAAAACGAAAGAGTAAGTGCATTACAATCATTGAGTCATTATGTATCAAGAAATTTGACGAGTCTTTCATAGTCAAACCACCCGCGATGGAAACTAAGTTTGTTCAAAGTGTAGATGCCAAGAAAAGTAGAAAGTAACGAGAACTAGAAATTGCAAAAAGGGGCATACTCGAGGAAGTCGGGGATTTCGCCAAAATGCCTTCCATGGCGTTGTTGACGAGTTGTGCGCTCTGCGTTGCGACGTTGTTGAGTATGTTGTTAGTGGCGATGATGGCCTGGGCGGTGGTAGCCGTTATGGGTCGGTTGTTGATGATGTCTTGGGTGGCGTTGGTGATGACGTTGTTGATGGCTTGTTCGGCCGCGTCCGTCAGCCTCTGCTGGCTCGGTTCCTGGGCGACGCCGTTGGCTAGAGCCGAGCTCGCCTCGGCCACGAAGCCCGCCGGCTGGCTCAACATCGAGCCAATATCCTGCTGCACTACCTCCTTCACGGCTTGCGCCGCCTGCGCCTGCTGCACCGCCTGCTGCACCGCTTGCACGTGCTGGACGCATTCTTGCGTCGCTTGCTGCATCGCGTGCTGAACGGCTTCCTGTTGATTCAACAACACAGTTTAAATTAGGGGCAGATCCAGAAAAATATTTCGGGTTGGGTTTTCAAAATCTTTACGTACATCATATTGATATTTTCAATATTCATTCAATGAGTAATCAGCATCTACAAGCTAAATTAAATGTCATATTTCAATTTTTCTACGGGTCTTCGATTAATACTACTGAGTTAACTACAGTTAATTATGGATTAAGAAGAGTTCGTCATTTTAAAAAAATTAGGAAACTTGGAACTATTTACTTCAAACTTCACCATCAAACTTGAAACTTTGAATCTGAACATCAAACTTGAAATTTCGAAATTGAACATCGAACTTGAAACTCGAAATTTCAACTTAAAGCTCGATACTTTCAATTTTAACAACGGATTTCAACACAAATTTTAAACTTGCATTCCAAATTTGAAACTTCAAACCCTTTGAATTTCAACTTCGAAGTTTGAATATATGGACCTTGATCATCTTATTTTAACTTTGAACTCTAAACCTTGAATCTGGAGTTCAAACTTTTACTGTGAGCTTTCAACTTCCGTTCTTAACTATAGATCTCTAATTTGAACGTTAAACTTTAAATTTCAACTTCAAACTTTAAGTATGAACTTTGAATTTCTTATTTCAACATTAACTTTGGACTTCGAACTTTAAAACTGAATTCTAAATTTAAACTTTGAACTCCAAATGTCATATTTTAATTAAAAACTCCAAACTTTGGATTCAAACTGTAAACTCTGAACCTAAACCTTCAACATCGAATTTGAATTTTGAACTTCAATCTTTAAATTTGAATTCTAAAATTCGAATTCAAACCTTAAACATCAAGTTATAGAACTTCAAACATCGAACTTTGACTTTGAACTGCAAACTTTTGTTCTAAACTCCAGATTTCTCATTTAAACTTCAAACTTTGAGTATAAACTTCACGCTTGAACTTGAACTTTCAAATATAAACTAAACATTTAAACCTCAACTTCCAAACTTCACATTTTAATTTGAAACTATAAACTTTCAATTTGAACTGTAAACTTCCAATATGAACTTAAAATATCAAATGTGAACGTTTTGAACTTCATATTTCAAATTCGAACTGTGAACTTTGGATTTTGAGTTCTAAATACTATGCAAAGCTCTGAATTTCCAATTTAAACTTCGAATTTGAACTGTTACTCCAAATTACAACATTAAATCCAAATGTGGAACTCCTAACTTCAAATTTGAACTTTGTACTCCAAATTTCAAACCTAAAAGTTCTTACTACTATTCTGGACCACACATTTCAAATTATTAGAACTTCCAAATTAAAATGTGAACTCTACTGAACTTTCAGGGCGGGGTGTGAACCCCCCTCCCCCACTCGATCCGCCACTGGTTTAAATACTTGAATGTGATTAGACCTCTAATGACTGTAATATTTATAAAATTCTATGAAATCCGCATAAAAAGGTTTGAAAACCTTACAAAGTTTTCAAATTACTCAAAAATTTTTGGTACTTCATACAATTTTTATATGCAAATTTTTTCTTTATAACGTGGTTTTATACAATCTTTATCTTTAGAACCACCTTCATAAGGTGTCTTAAAATTTTTATTAAAAATTTTGTAATGATTGGCCGAACTCGAGAAATTGAATATAATATTCGAAGATTCATCTCACTCACTTGAGAAGCCTGTTGAACAGCTTGTTGTACAGCAGGAAAAGCCTGTACTTGTTGCGCTGCCTGAATATGCTGTACGGCTTGCTGTACAGCCTGCGCATGCTGCACAACCTGCTGCACAACTTGCTGTTGTGCCTGCTGCACAACTTGAACAGCTTGTTTTTGGGCTTGAGCAACAACTTGTTCGACTTGTTGTTGTGCCTGAGCTACGACTTGTTGAACTTGATGTTGTTGTTGCTGTTGTTGTTGTTGCTGTTGCTGCTGTTGTTGTTGTTGTTGTTGTTGTTGCTGCTGCTGTATTGCCACAACATCCTACAACATTCGAGAATCAACACCATTTTAATCGACACGTCATCATAGACTTATCAGCAAATGTACATTTTTAATAAAAAGGCACACAACTTTTCTCTGTTATATGTAATAATAGTCTTGATAGTTTTCAACTAATCATCTGTACCAGGCATTGATTAAAAATTCCTGACCTAGATCGGCCGTCGCTTGAAAATCCGTATGTAAACGAATACATGTTGCTCATTTTCGTTACCTCCATGGGGATGCTATTGCTAGAAACTTGAAGAGAATTGTGGGCAGCGGCAAGTTTTGTTTTCAACGGTGACGACGCAGGATGCGATATGGGCGTTTCTTGAATTCTAGGCAAAACACAAGAATTCATTGAAGAAAGAAGACTTTCGGAAGTAGCTTGTTGGATCACTGAAGTTGGAGAAGAAGAAGACGAAGAAGTAGGAGAAGGAGAAGAAGAAGCTGCGGCTACAGGGCTAGTATTGTCCGCGACACTCTGCCGTGTGGGCGACATCAAAACGTCCAAAAGCATGTTTTTTACGGGAATCGGTGGACTGGTGCGCGATGCTTGTGGAGGACTCGTCATAGCCTCGTCCATGATTCCTCCTATGTGTCCTGTGAACAAAAATGTATCATCAAAATCAGCGCGTATGACGTTGAATACAAAATGTCCCAACATCACCGTAACGCCCTTAGAGAACGACGACCTACACTGAGGAAAAATCCACTACTCCCAACACGGTCCATCGTGTTGTGGGCTAAAGTTTTGACTCTACACGGCGAGCGTGTTGGGACAACACGATAAGCGTTTTCAGAAAATACGGTCGTTAGAGAACATTTTCCTTTGAAGCTAATACGTTTCCGTTTGAAGCCAATACGATCGACGGTTTTGTGCCAACACGATCGTCGTGTTGAGTTTATGTCCCAAGAACATCCACTCGCACGATTTCGAAAAAACCCGATCATTTTTCTCATTGCAACACGGCTATCGTTTTGGGCCAACGCGGCATCGTGTTGGGACAACACGAAAAATGCCAAAACGACTGAACGTGTTGTCTCAACACGATGGCCGTGTTGGTGCTGTTTGAAAACAGTGATCGTGTACTCCCAACACGACACCCGCGTTGGGCACAGAGGATTTTTTTCTCAGTGTACATTCGACATATATAAGATCTATAAACGACCTATATGTAACTTACATAGGTGACCTATAATCGACCTATAATCGCCATATAAAACACATATATATGACCTATAGACGACCTATTTATGACCTATAAACGAGATATATAAGACCCCAAACGACCTATATGCAACGTTCCCACCTATATGTGCGTGCATTGGTTTATATAGGTTATAAACGCAGTATAGGCCAGATGGAGGTGAGATATATGTGGCTTACTTGTAAAAAATTTAGGAGTAACATATATGGCATATATATGTTGTTTATAGGTCATATATACGTCATAAACATGCCAAATATATCTTAATTATATAGCGCTTATAGGTGCTATGTATGTCATATAGGTCGTTTATAGGTTTTATATAGGTCAAATATAGGTAGTCGTTCTCTAAGGGCGGCGTAAAACCATTAAATTATAAGACGATTTTTTCTTTGCCATTTTCCAAAATTTGAAAAATTAACGAAGTTATTAACAAGTTTATTCAACCAATTTTTTTTAAACCTGTGCATTATTACAAATTTTATCAATATTTTACTCGCAAAATTTCGTTCCATTTGCAAAATTCCATTTCGCCGAAGATTTACGAATTTTCACGCTTTTGCGAAAATCGTTAATTTTTCAAGTTCAAAAACAATTTTCAACCTGTCCGGATATTGTGAAATGGTATCAATTTTTAACTTTTCAGTATTTTTGGTAGTGATAAATTCCCTCTCCCGGCCGGTTTCCGTCGTGCGCGCTCTTTTTTTTTTTGTTTTTTTTTTTTTTTTTTTTTTTAGCGACGGACGAAATCCGACCGGATTTTGTAATATTCGAGAAAATTTTTTAAACTGCGCGAGAGTATCGCTGGAAAGAAGAAGCTCGCTCACCTATAAGCGTGTTATTGGCATTGTTGTTGGTGGCTGCTCCAAGGGACGAAACCATGTGGTTGTGGTGGTGATTGTCGAGCGTGGAACTGACGAGGGCGTCGAGCTTTGCCGTGCTCTCGTTGTCTGACAAAAGCGTCGGCGGCGATTGTTGTCGCTGCTGCTGATGCTGACAGCCGTTCGTTATGATGGAACACGACTGTTGCATGCCACCCATAAAGCTAGCTTCAGCGCCAGTATTCGTCTCCTTTGACGCTTCGATTTGATTCAAATATGAGCCAACGCTATGGCCACTTTGGGCCGGGAGAACTTGACTAGCAGGGGTCGTCGAAAAAGTGCCCAAAGGATCAAATTCGTTCTGGTGCTGCTGCTGTTGTTTTATACGCAAGTCCACCACACCGAAACCTGACAAACTGTTGCCGCACGAGCCGTCGCTCGTTTTTATAGGGCTCGTAATCTTCTTCGCTGCCTGGTGCGGGCTGATCCGAGACATCTGGACATTGCATTACACAAAGTTTTTTTCACTTTCTAGACATTTCGATTCAAGGACGTAGCCGGAAATTTCGTTCGGGGGGAGCTGAAGTGATTTGTACTCGAAATTAATTCAACTAATTCAAAAAGTAAAATTTTATTAGAAAATTATGAAAATTTCATAAATTCTCCGAGTTTTCAATACTTTTTGATATCTCCCAATTTTCCAAAATTTTTGAAATGCTTAAAAGTGTCAAAATTCTCTGGACTTTTGAAATTCTGGAAATACCCCAAACTTGGAAGATTTGCGAAATTGCCTGAAATCTTTAAATATTCGAAATGTTCAAAATTATCAAGTTTCTCAAAGTTTCAAAAATTCATTGAATTTTCGGAATTTTAATAATTATGGAAGTACCGTAAATTTTCAGAATTTTCGAATCTTTTTCAAGTCTCTGGAATTTTTGGACTTTCCAAAGTCTGAAAAATTTGGAAATTCCACAAAGTTTAGATGGACGATCTTCAAAATCCCGTAAACTTTAAAATTTATCGAAATGATCGAAAATTTTGAGATATATTAAAAATGTTCCAACTGAAAAAAAGTTTTTCGAAATTTTAGAAACTTGTGAAATTTTTATAATTTTAGGAATTATGAAAACTGTCTCAATTCTCAAGACTTTCGAAACTTTTTTTAATCTCTGAAATTTCTGGAAATTTCTGGAATTCTGAAAATTGCCAAAACACTAAAAACTTTCGAAATTCTCTAAATTATTAGAAATCTCGAAAGGTTCCGAATTATCAAGTTTCGCGAAATGCTGAGTATTCGTAAAATTTTCGTAATATCGAAAATTGTGAAAATTTGCAAATTTTCAGAATTTTCGAAACTTTTAGGAATTTCTGTAATTTACGAAATTTTTGAAATTCTCGAACTTTTCAAAATTCCAATAACTTCCGAAATCCTCAAAATACTTCAAACGTTGAAAATTCTCAAAATTTTTGAAAATCTTGCAATGTTAAAAATATTCCGAAGTATATTAAGTTTCTCGAAATATCAGAAATTCGTAACATTCTCATAATTTCAAGAATAATGAAAATATTGTCAGTTCCCAGAATTTTTAAAACTCGTTTAAAACTTCGAAATTCTCAAAATTGTTGAAATTTTTCATATTTCCGAACTTCTAAATTCCTCGAAATCCCCCAAACTCTGAAAATTCCCAAAATTGTTTAAAATCTTGAAATGTTGAAAATGATAAAAATTATCAAGTTTCTCGAAAACTTTGACACTCGT